>CAMTDV010000018.1:10074480-10325640 GCA_947069175.1 Scalesia atractyloides
TAGGTGCAGAATTCAATGTGGAAAGCTTAACATCTAGAGTTTGGAACACAACATTAAAATTATCCCAAAGCTATGTGTTTAGATCTGCAAGTTAAGTAAGGTTGAGGTATATCTTCTTAATAGCTCTTTTGAAAAATTGCATTTGCAGGTGCAAGAGTAAAAGAGCTACCTATATGAGCATGAAGTTTAGCTGCTTCAAGAAGCTTGGACTTGGCTTTGATATGCTTATGAAGGATAGGGACATAGGCTAGTAAAAGATAGTGTCAAGTTAGATCTATGTATGTAAACTAATGTGTATATTATCTTCATGTATTCAGTATGGATATTAAGGGTTCAATCCTTAGAGACACCCTTAAATTCGAATATTTGGAATGTGTAATATACTAGTATGAAATTCAATCGTCACGACATTTCATTTATGCATTAGTTTGTTTGATTGCTGTGAACAAGTTAGGTAATTCTTGATTACACTAAAATGGGGGAGGTATGTTGGATATTTTAGTGTAATTTGAGATTGCGTGTGATGTTCAAATAAGAGTGCACACTTATTTGAATGTCATCGGGACTAACGGGGGATCCAAGGGGGCAACGCCCCTGGGAGCAGGGTCCAAGGGGCAGAGCCCCTGGCTGGGGTCGAAATTTTTTATTTTGGACAAGAGTCCTTTATAAAAAATGCATCAGAAATTTAATTTCAGGCTAAATATGCACTTTTGGAAACTTAAGGGACTAAAGGTGCTTTTGTTCAAAATTGAAACTGCAAGTAGTTGTGAAAACTGAAAATACGCTCCCAATTTTAAAAAAAAACGGTGGACGGATTTTTGATTTTCAGATACGAATCCCCAAAATCTCACAATCAAAAATTGCCATACAAAAATCTAGAAATTTTTCTGATTTTATTCGATCAAAGATTGGTAGCCACTCCAATTGTTTGATCTGATAGTGATTACACGACTTCAGAGTTATCCAAGCATTTACAAATTATTCCCAACAAATTTCGTGTTAGATTTTTGTCGTGTTTTCAGGTTGTGTCATAAATTCATACCCGTAATATAATGTTTTGGGGTGTAATCTTTAAATGTAAATGATATTAATTTTTTTCTTCTAAAAATCAATTGTTTTCACCTTTCATATATTTTGATAGTAATTCCAAAATAAAGTAAGATTGTGTCAGTAGCACATAGAAAATGAATCAATTAGAAAGGAGGTAGCTGAAGAGCTCTTTCTCTCTCTCTCTCTCTCTCTTTAGCTTTGTATTCTCTCTTGCATTTGCTTCACCAGAAGCAACCAGTCTCTCCATCATCGTTCGTCTCTCACACCTCAACAAACGCACATTAACACCCTATTTTAATCCGCAAAAAGCAAAACACACAGCAAAAACTTTGTATTCAAGCAAGATCTTCGTGTTTTCATCAAAATCAAACGAAGAAGTTGTGCATAGTTTTGACAGCGACGATGACGAAGCCCTTGTTCCGGGCAGGTTATTTTGCAGCGGTTTAAGGACACCACAGTCCCGATCTAGCGTTGCATGTGTTTTTCTCGACCTTGTCTTTTGCGGTTAGGGTTTCAGGGCAAAGTGTGTTTAACGAAATCCGGCGATGTTTCCGGCAGCGGCGTAAGGTGGTGGTGGACCTGTGAATGTACCGTATGCTTCTATGTATGTACCTTACTTCTTAGTTAAAAAAAATATTAACAGATTGACGGAATGGAAACGTTGAAATTTTATACAGGGCACTTTTGTAATTTTTGTTGGTGGTGCAAGTTATAAGCAGGTGAACAACTGTTGACCAAACTTGGTAAATGTTATAGAGTAAATTAATTTTAGTAATAGCTATTTAGCCCCTTAGTTAAATAAAATCCAAATTTGATTACCATAACACCCCACGATTGGCAAGGGCATAAGAGCAACGCGACCTTGAGGACTTTGCCCTCCACATCACGAAAGGCAAGGGTGGTTAAAGGCAAGGGGGCAAGGGTAAAGCCCCAAAAAAATCAAACGGGTTAGGGAAATAAAGAGGCAACGCCCATGGAGATCTCCACACTAAATAGGGACAACGCCCTCATAGAATGTTGGAAGGGTGGTGTAGAGGGGCTTGCCCTCCCCTCTCCACACCCCAATTCCGTGTAGTCTAAACAACAAAGAACTTCCTTCAAGCGTATCTACCTCGTAGCCATGTTCTCGCGACCAAAGGACCCAAACACTCAAAACTCTGGGGCAAACCAATACATTGGTGAACACAAGATCAACCCCTTCAGGTTTTGAATTTAAGAAAGAATGAACCACGCTAACGCCCTCGACACGGACACAACCTTGCGCCCTTTGGAGCATGAAACGCGAATTCACGATGAGCCTTATTTGGCAACTAGAAAAGAAATGTGCTCTTGCGCATACGATTAATGTTTTGACCACCACCACCGAGTTAAAGAACGGTGAAACAAAACAAATGAACAGATTAAATTCAAAAAGTACAAAAACCAAAATCATTATCCATCAAGTTTGCACAACTTAAATGAGTTTTAATCATGATTTAACTTAAATACCCATGCCCAAACAATGTGTTTATCCCCAAAAAAACAAACAAAACCTAAAACTATGAAAAGCATCATCTCGTCTGCACAATCCCAGCGCTGATCAGCTTCTGAATCTTGTTCATAACTGAAGGATTCTTCATATGATCCTGAGCCGCCTTCGGGTTCTCTTGGAGGTCTTTCAAAACCTACACACCAGACACCCAAGATATATAAAATAAAAATAAAATCTAACTACAATTTTACGAATGGTAACCAAGAACACAAAACATACTTGCGCCATCCCAGGGTCCGTAAGAATATTCTGAATTTCTGGATCTTGCATAGCCTTCGCCTGCAGACGACAAACAATAAATAGAAATTAAAGCTCCACAACCATCTATGTGTAATTTAAAGGATTAATGTCATATATACCCTTAAAAACTTAAAACAAATACATATATATCCAACCAAAACTATAAATATCATATATGCCCTTACAAATTAGTTAAAATATCAGAATATACCCAATTCATTAAACCAATCTAAGAAATGGTCATTTTACCCTTATTTTTTTTACTTCAAGTTTTCATATATGCTCATCTTTTAACTTCATATTTTTATATAACACATTTTTAGCTTAAATTTATTTTTACTCCACTTATATTTTTTATTTTTTACCCAAAAACAATAGTATACTCCATATATAATATTTAAGCTAAATAAATTATGCTAAAAATGATAAATATTTGAAGTTAAAGTTCATATATAAGATTTCAAAGTTTTTAAATAAATAAGGGTAAAATTGCCATTTATTAAATTGTTTTTAATGAATTGCTATATATGAAATTTCAACGACTTTGTAAGGGTGTATATGATATTTATAATTTTGGATGTGTATAATTTGTAAGGGTGGATATGGTATTTTGCAAATTTGTAGGGGTATATATGAAATTGCCACGAAAAAATATATATTTAAACTTAGAATAACTTTTTATATTGATTTTAAAATAACTTACTATTCATAAAATAATCATTTAATCAACATACTGTTAAGTTAATGAAAACATCAGGTGTACCCTTTTGAGAATTTTGGATCAATGAAAACATGAGTATATAGAACTCAAACCTGTCTCTCTTTTAGCTCATCTGGTGTCAGATCCCCACGGCTGGCTCGGTTAATCTGTTGAACGCAGCTGAAAACGACATAAAATCAAGTTAGTAATCAAAACAGGTTGAATTGGCAAAAACATATAAATGAACAGGCCATAATTGCCACTTTTATACTGGATTGTATTGAGATTGTGATCATACCTCCTTACACCCTCTAGCAACTCAGGGTTTTGAGGATCGTGTTTTAATCCCTCCTGGTACGTCTCTAAAGCTTTATCAAACTCTTTCATGAAGAACCGGATTGCCCTTTTCTGGTGTACCCTTTTGAGAATTTCGGATCAATCTCTATGCATTTCTCCGCATCCTTCAAACCTTCTGGCATTGCCCCAAGTTTCGTGTAGCACGCTGCTCTATTACTGTATGCCTATAAAAAAATTAAACACCACCATTAGATAAGAGAACATATAAATATCATGAGCACAAGGATTTTCATTTAATAACAATACATTCCCCACTTTTGAACATAAAGATTTATATTTTATAATCGAACCATGTTTCATGAATTGCAAGAGGTTGTGTGTCTACAAGCTTTGCCCTTTATGTAGGCACATAATCAACCGAACATTATATCAAGATCCAAAAATAATACCTTTGCATCTTTGGGATTTCTTCGCAAAGCTTCAGTGTAATGCTTAATAGCATCTGGGTATTTCTGCTCTTTAAAGCATTCATTTCCTGAAAGTCAATTGTAACTCAATAATCATGAACCTTGAAAAGGAAGTTGAAGTTAAACGTGTACAAACTCCCAAGAATGTTGACAAAGTAGGGTGTTGGGTCGGTTGGAGTTGACCATTGACCCTAAAACAATTTTCGACAACTTTTTAAATAAATTGACTGCAAGAGACTGCAGCAATAATGATCTTATTTCTTGATTAAGTGTTCATTATATAGTATGCACATAGTTGTTGATATCGAATAGCCAATGATATTGACAAGCAACATATACACCACGTAGCGATAGCAATGAAATTGTGGGCGCTATTTTCTGTGCGATACACTAGAGAAAAATTTTAGAAATATTTTATATGTATAAGTGCATATTATATCCAAATATGGTGTCTCTATAGTCTATGCATATATTTAACAAAAAAACCTAAAATCCAGCTATTTGTACGTATATGCTATTTATATTAAAACAAAAAAACCTGAAATCCCGCAATTACTACTATGGAGACGCCAAAATCAGATAGCGATGAAAGAGCGCTTTGCTACGCTATTCGTTATAGCGATCGCTATGAGCGCTATTAACAACTATGGGTATGCATTCTACTTGGATCCATTATACATATAAACATGAACAGCATCCACTTCTAATATAACAGACTAGTTAGATCCATTATACATATAAACATAACAGCATCAACTTCTAATATAGCAGACTAACCTTTTTCGCGCTCTTTTTCAGCGAGCCAGGTCATAATATTCTTGTTGTTCAAGCTCCTTCTTTGCTCTCTCGATCATTGAGCTTTTTCAAGGTGTCTGGGTTGCGATGCTCTGTAAGAGCTTTTTGGAAAGTCTCAATTGCAGTTCGTGTCTCTGGAGGTTTAGCCATTTTAACCAAAGCAGTTCCTTTTCTTGTTAAAGCTCTTGCAACCATCTTATAATCTGAGCGAAGCTCTCTTCCTCTCTCTACAGCTTTTTCACAATCTTTAATGCATTCATCATACTGCAAATAACAGAAACAAGGTTTGTATAATATTAAAGTGATGTAAAATAGAATTTCAACACCAAAAAAAATTCATACAAGTTGCTTCAGAGAGATACAAAGCCAAGAAGAAAACAACATGTCAAGGTCACCAAGTAAGAAAAAGCTAAGTCCCTACGACAATGTTCAAGATAAATCTATACCCTCCCTCTAAAAGACCTTCTTCCTATCCTCCAATGCCTACAAAGTACAATATCTAGCTCGTAGAAACAATAGCAACCAATGAATCCCATAACAACTATAACCTAAGAACTATGTTTAGCAAACACAAACATTCACAAAATCAAAAATTACACACACCCATCAAATTACTAGAGTGAGTAAGCAACTGATCATACAATAAATTACCATTAGTAATGACAAATGGGTGTGTAAATCACACAAGTGAAAAAAATATACAACATACACCAAAGCCTCAAAGGGGATGGTTATCAAAATAAATATGTAATTAAAAAAAACATATGTAAGCCACTACATTACCACTTTAAGACTACATACTCAATTTGTACCAAGAAAAAGCTTGCAGGAAGTGTTTTTCTTTTTCGAATTGTCAGAAAACATTCCTCTTTTTAAAAAAATATAGAATATAGGACGATTTTTTTTCTAATTTAATGTAATTGTTAACTCACTTAATTATTAGCCTGAATGCCGGATAAGCTGCTAGTTCAATCAACATATGAGTTAGGCAAACAAAATCATCACTTCACAGGCATACGTTCAAAGTTAGAACATTCACATTCACCAAATTCAATACTATGCAATCAAAAACATGCCCATACCTTCCCATCTCCAAATACACCGCAGCTCTATTCGTGAGAAACGAAATATCACCATCATCCAACTCAACCGCCTTTGTATAACACGCAATCGCCGTCTCAAAATCCTTTTTCTTATACGCTGCATTCCCCGCCTCTTTCTCCTTCTGCGCCCGCGCTTTCCGCTCCTTAACCTCCCTCTCCTCCTCAGACACCTCCATCGGTTCCGGTTCAGGTTCCGTTTCCTTCACCGCCTCCTCGGTTCGTTTCTGCTCTTTCGGTGGCGATTCCGGCATCTCCACATCATCTCCCGAAGGACCCGAACCATTCGCCTGCATTTTCACATTCAACAACACACTCAACGCCTGCATAACTCTCTGATCCTGCAAATACAAATTCAATCCTATTCATCCTCATCTATTAACAAAATCCGGCTGCTGCATATACACTCTCGTAGCCGGATCAGCCGTAAGCTTCGCCCACATATCCGGCCCAAACGCATCTCCAAACAAATTATTCATCGGCGCACGTGACTCCCGTGCCTCACGTGACCTAACACTCGCCGACTGAGCTGACTCAGCATCCGCCAGTCCAGATTTCAACGTCTCATTACTCGGATCCACTTCTAAACCTTTCTTAAACGCCAAAACGGCGTCTCGTACTGTTTTAACCCGTGGTAAGCCGCGCCGAGCCGTGAGTAGCCTTTTGCCCAATCCGGCTTCAGATCGACGGTTTTTTTGGCATCGGAAAGTGCGTCGGAATACTGGTTTAACGATGCGTGTGCGGCGGAGCGATTGGAGTATAGGACGTGGTTGTTTGGGGATAAATTGATGGCGTCTGTGAAGTGATTGATGTCGTCTGTGAAGTTTCCGGCGGAGAAGGCGGCGTTGCCTTTGGCTTTGTCGCGGCCATGTGTTGGTGGTGGTTGTGACGGTGTGCGTTGTGAATTGTTGGAAGATTTGATTTTGATTTTGATTTGGATGATGATTACAGAGAGTGAGGGAAATTAGGGTTTATATGAGGACGATGAGTTTGATGATGAGAAAGGTCTAGAGTGTTCTGGCCACGAAAAGAATATAATTAGTTAAGTTTGTTGAAAAATTAAAATTAGATGATGATGGTTAATAATTGAGTATAGATTAGGTTTCACGTTTGATTAGAGTATCTGTTTTGGGTTAACTAAATATCTTTTAATCCAAGTACACAATATTGGGTAAACAAATGGAGGAGGAAAACTGGGAGGACGTCCCAGCTAGACTCCGGAACAAAGGGAAGCATAGCAACGAAGACAAGGAGGGTGGCCACGACAACGGAAAACTCACCAAATTCTACGTGACAAATCTTCCTTCTGGGTGTAACCCGTGGGATGTGACTGGTTTTATGGGTATTTTGGGGAAGTCGTCGGAGCTTATATTTGCAAGGAAGAAAGACAAGCAGGGGAACAGGTTCGGGTTTGTCAGTTTTAGGAATGTTAAGGACACTAGAGATTTGGAAAAGGCATTGAACGGAACAAAGATGGGAGAATCGAAACATAGGGTGAACATCGCTAAGTTCGCCATGGAAAATGTTGGCCTGATCGGAAATGAAGGGGTAGATAACAGTAAACTTGTGCATAAGGAAAATGCTCCTACCGGTCATAAGTACACTTTCAACAGTCAGGCATTCGTAAACCAAGGTGGAAGGAAACTTTTCAGTGACCTCTTCAACCTGAACAAAGGTGACAAGGATAATCTGAACGTGGCCAACCAGGGGGGAAGGATCCACCAAGTTGATAGAGGTAAGCATGTGGTGGCCCCGGAAGGGACGTCGACCTTCCAGGAGCTTTTTGGGAAGGCTCCGGGCGGCAGGTGTGTGGATTTGACAACTTTAACCAAACTGAATGTTATTCTAACGATTCCGGGTACAAGGATGGGAGTCTAAGCTATCTGGGAGGCTTCTCCGTGAACTGCCTAGGGATTCTAGTCAACGACGGGGCGAGGATATATGGTACAGTCAGTCTGAGATGGAAAGGAAGAGGTATGCGGTTTGGGTGGAAGAAGACACCAGTCCATGGGTGCCGGATTGTCTTGAACCTGTTGAGGGGTCGTCTCCGGCGGCTTGGCCGGACTTGGGGAAGCTCATGTCGGAGGATCAGGATAGTGAATCGTCAGCTGGCGGCGGGGGGTTTCACGAGGACCATGATGTCACTTAAGTTCCCCATGGGGGTGTGGGAAACAAGGAGCCGCAAAAGGATGTTGATGGGACCCAGCTGGTTCTGTTAATTCTACAGGGCCACCTTTTTCTCGTTTACGACTCAAGGAAAGAATTCAAGTCTGATGCGCAGACGGCCTATTGACAGGCCCAGGAGTGGTTGTAATAGAGTCAATAAAGGAATCCCACTGGGAGAGCCCAGGCCCAAAAAAAGAACTAGGTCAGAATTGGACTCTAGTGTTAATTTAAATTTTAGGCTCAATGATCTTTTGGGCCAAGGTTTTAGAAGTCCTCCACAAGTTGAAATCGAAGAAGGGGAGTTTGTTGAAGCGGTGGAGGAGACCCAGGAGATGAACATGTTCGACCTCAACGCTAGGGCAAGTTCAGGTGTTTCAGGGGAAGGGTTTATTGCTGATCAATCGATTGATGATAGGGGAGAATCGTCAGTAGCTTGTACAGTGACCAAGGAAGTGGAGGCAACCGTCAAGATAGGTCAAATAATTGGTGCCCAGTTGGGAAATAATACCGAGCTGGTCGAGAAGGTGATTCATGACGAAGGATTGAATGTGGTTCATCAATGAAGACGCTTTCTCTTAACATTCGTGGTATCAAAAGGGGGAACAAAGCTTCATGGATCAGAGAAACAAGATTAAAGCACGGTATTCAGTTGATAGCTCTCCAGGAAACCAAGAAAGGTAGCATCACGGAACAGTGTCTTTTAAATTTCTGGGGTGAAAGAATTTTAAATTTGAGTTCGTGCCAGCGGAAGGTTTATCGGGGGGTCTCGTTTGGTTGTGGGATCCGAGTTATTTGAAGGTGGAGAATGTTGTTAAAAATAGGAACTACCTATTGCTAACAGCGGGATGATGAAAAGTTTAACGTCATCAATATTTATGCCCCACAAAGGCCAGATGCTAAAAAGAGACTCTAGGATAACATTAATGCCTTAATATCCGGGTCTGATGGGCTGTGATGCTGGCAGGGGACTTCAATGCAGTTCGTTCTCAAGATGAAAGAAAGAATTTTCTTTCAAGCCGGTTTGTGCCCGTAACTTTAATGAGTTTATCTTTAATTCAGGTCTTTTGGAGTAGGGCTGTAAACGAGCCGAGTCAAGCCGAGCCAGACCCAGCTCGAGCTCGGCTCGAACTCAATTCGAGCTGGCTCAGCTCGAGCTCGAATTTTAAATCGAGCCAAGATTTGAGGCTCGAGCTCGACTCGATTAAAATTCGAGCTAGCTCGGCTCAGCTCGATCTAGCTCGAACCAACAAAAAACCGCAAAATTTACTAATTAAAATGCCCCCAAAAAAAAACTCTTCATAAACTAAGGCCATAATTACAATTTAATTTAACCTAAATGGCTAAATATGCAAGTATAAATAGTTAATTCACTTTGTACATGTCTTTGCCATCTTTTATAGGGAAGACATTCCCTTAGTTTTTGTCTTTTAAGCAATGTGGGACAAAAAAACGAAGGATGTAAACCTTATCGAGCCGGCTCACGAGCCGAGCCATGCCAAGCTCGAGCTCGGCTCGTTTACAAAGCGAGCGAGCCGAGGTGGCTCGTTTACAACCAAGCCAATTTCAGCCAGCTTTTTTCGAGCGAGCTGCAAGCCGCGAGTTTTTTGAACACCCTATTTTGGAGTACAATATGCAGGGCTGGAGATATACGTGCATTCGGGAAAACGGGAAAAAGCTTAGCAAGATCGACAGGGTTCTTGTCTGTCGGGAGTTCTTCAACAAATGGCGAAATGCTTGCCTTCGGGTTCTTCCCAGTCGATACTCTGACCACTGCCCGCTGACCCTTACGATTGAAAAAAACAACTTTGGCCCCCGTCCGTTTCGTTGTTTTGCTCTTGGAACGGAAAGCCGGGGTTCGAAGAAGCGGTTAAAAAAACGACAGAAAACTTCCATTCGGATGATCCTCCTGACTTGGCGTTAACTAAGAAGTTCGCAGCTATCAGATCTCAATTAAAGCAATGGGGGATAAGTTTGTTTCTAAAGAAAATGAGGAGGAATATCAGGCTAGGAGGAGGCGGAAAATCTGGAAGAGATTCTTGAAGAAAGAGATTTGACTGAAGAAGAAGAGTGGGTTTTAGCGGAAACAAAAAAAAAGGGTGAAAGAGATTGGGGATAGGAAGAATCTGGACCTTTGCCAATGGTCAAGGGTCAAATGGGTAACCGATGGGATGAAAACTCTAAATATTTCCATTCTGTTATCAACTGCAGGAAGGTGGCCAACACTATATTCATGGGCTTTCTATTGAAGGAGAATGGTGCTCAAAACCTTCAGCAATAAAAAAGGAAGCTTTCACCTTCTTTAGGAGCAGATTTATGGAAGAGATTCTGAGTAGGCTAAAACTGTGTTGTAACTCTTTAACGCAGGTCTCAGAGGAAGATAAAGACCGGCTGGTGGAATGCTTCTCGGCTAAGGAGATTAAAGCAGCTGTGTTCGAGTGTGGCGACGACAAAGCTCCGGGCCCTGATGGGCTGAACATGAAATTTATCAAACACTTTTGGCAGTATTTTGAAGGTGATTTTGAGAGAATATTTGCCAATTTCTTCGACAGCGGCTCGATTAGTTGTGGTAGCGGGTCCTCTTTTATCGCTTTAATTCCAAAAATAAAGGACCCGGTTAAGTTAAACAACTCCAGTTAAGTTAAACAACTATCGGCCAATCAATTTAGTCGGGGTGATTAGTAAAGTTATCTCGAAGGTGCTTGCTAATAGGATGAGAAAGGTGTTGGATTATGTCATTTCGGACACTCAATCTGCTTTTATGAAAGCAAATACATCCTTGATGGCCCTCTAATTGTTAATGAGATCCTAAACTGGCTGAAAAAGAAAAAGTAAAAGGGTTTTATCCTCAAAATTGATTTTGAGAAAGCCTATGACAATGTAAACTGGGAATTTGTGATTCAATTCTTCGGCAAACTGGATTTTCCTTTAAAGTGGTGTTCGTGGGTGACGGGGATTCTTAGTTCGGCTAGATCCTCTGTTTTGGTGAACGGATCTCCGACGTTTGAGTTTCAGTGTCAGAAAGGAATGAGACAAGGAGACCCCTTGTCTCCTTTTCTTTTCTTGGTTGTGATCGAGGCTCTGTCTAACATGTTTGTTCGGCGCGTGAGGCAGGGATTGTTAAGGGCATTAAGGTTAAAGGGAGACGGGCCGGTGGTTTCACATCTTTTTTACGCGGATGATGCTATAATTCTAGGGGATTGGGGGAAGGAGGATATTGTGAACGTTGTCAGGGTTCTTCGGTGTTTTCGTCTCTGCTCCGGCCTCAAGATAAACATGGCCAAATCCAATCTATATGGGGTGGGAGTTGGGACGGAGGAGGTGGAAAACATGGCGAATGAGTTAGGTTGTAAACCGGACGCCCCTCCTTTCAAATATCTCGGGCTTATAGTTGGCGCAAATATGAATCGTATCAATAATTGGAAACCGGTCTATGACATTTTCGATTGACGTCTCTCGATGTGGAAATCATTCTTGCTCTCCATTGGAGGTAGACTAACCCTTATAAAAGCTGTTTTAGAAAGTTTACCGACCTATTATTTCTCTTTGTAGAAAGCTCCTGTCAAAGTAATTCATGATCTTGAGTCAAAAAAAAAAAGTTCCTTTGGGGAGGATCGAGTAATGAAAATAAGATGCAGTGGGTTGGATGGGAGCGGGTGGCTTGCCATAAAAAGGATGGGGGTTTTGGGCTTTGTAAACTCAAACATGTAAATGTTGGTTTGATGACGAAATGGGTTTTGGCGGTTCAAAAGCGAAGAAGGGAGTCTTTGGAAGGAAATTATTACTTCGCTGCACCAAAACAGGGCTATGTGGGATAGCATTCCGTGTAAAACGCCGCCTGGGGGAGTGTGGTGCAATATTGCTAAACAAAACGATTGTTAGCGGTTTCCCTATCCGCCATGTTTCAAGGGATAAGTGGGGAACGGAAACGAGGTGGCTTTCTGGCTCGACCCGTGGTTAGAAAACGAACCATTGAGTCTCAAATTCCCAACCTTATTTAGCCTTGAGAATAACAAAAACTGTAAGGTAAGCGATAGGGTGACGGTCTCCAGGTCGGTTAGTGGTCCGATATGGAATGGAATCGGCCCATTGTGTGAGATGAATAAGTTAATGAGCTGCAGCAGCTTCTCGTGTCACTGGTTCATATTAACATCAACAACAGGCCGGATAAATGGAAATGGATTGGGCAAGGTTCGAAGGGGTTCACGGTCGATGAAGTTAAGAGGCCCCTTACTTCGGATCTGATTATAGCAGCTGATACATCATGGATTGGTGCAGGTGGGTTCCCATCAAGTGTAACATCTTTGCGTGGCGTGCCGAGATGGGGAAAATTCCTACCCGGATGGCGCTTTTAAGAAGGAACATTCATGTTGAAGTTCCGACTTGTCTTCTTTGCAATCATGAGGAGGAAACGGTTGATCACATTTTCACTGCTTGTCACGTCGCCACTGTTCTCTGGAAATGGGTTAGTGTGTGGTGCAAGGTGCCAAACATTTTCACTTTTTCGATTCGGGATCTTTTAGAATTGTCGAAGTATCTAAGGATTTCGGTCAGAGCTAAGGAGGCGATCAATTGTATCATTGTGGTGGGCTGTTGGGTGCTGTGGAAGACACGTAATGAGATTGTGTTTTCTAATAAATGGCTGAAGATTGACGCGATTTGTAGCGAAGTGAAGGCGCTTAGTTTTTTGTGGTTCGCTAATAGATCGAAACATAAGGAGGTCACTTGGGATATGTGGAATAGTTTTGTAAGTATGTAAGGTCTGTTTGTTTTGGTTGGCTGCCCGGTTTGGGCTAGCTTTTTTCAATTAAGTTTACAGTTCAAAAAAAAATATCTTTAATCGATCGTCACATTACCGTTATGTCAGAATTTGACCATTAACTAAATTTTTGTTAACATTGTGTTGCGGGTTAACTAACATCCAATACCATTACTAAACAAAAAGAAAAAAAATGAATGTGGCATGTGATTGGTTCTCAGATCCATAAGCCCTACCATCATCCCCAACTTCTTCTGTTAACACTTAACGGAGCGGCATGGTGTTCCGCCCGTTAACGTATGTCGTGGCTCCATTAATAGCTTCTTAGTTAACCCACAACACATAGTCTTAGTACAATTATTTGTAATATAAATGGTTAATTCGGGTTTATTAAGTTTAATTCTATATTATTTTTGTTTTCAACTTTATTTTTGTTTTTAATACATTCATTTAAATCGTGACTAAAGTTAAAATTATGCTTGAGTTCAATGACAACATTAAACTCGAGCAATCACATTGCATGGTTGAAGTTAGATCGATTCTCTGGGTTGTTCATGGATTGAGCCGGGCCCATGACCGGGTGTGGGTTTGGGCCAAGAATCTAGCAGCAATGCAAGCCTGCAAGGAGAGGCAGTTTGATTCAGACCTATAGTGATGGTTTGGTGCTGTTCTTTATCTTCTATGTCAGAGTTGAACATGTGAAAACGAACAAGTTGTAAGAAAACTTTCGAGGACACTCCAACACTTTGTGTTTGTATATGTGAACAGTTTATGAATATATATCACAAGTATTGTGTGTCTTAAAGTGTAGGTTATGTCGAAAGGAAAACGTATAGAGATGATGAAGAAAGCTCATTTTGGAGTTTGTAGAATACCCGCCTCAATGTGTTGAATTCTCTTTCTAGAGTTCCTTTTTAATTGGACAAGGTTGGGCATAAGTGCATAACCCAAATGGGTCGCCAAGGATGGGACTAGACTCATTAGCACAGCCGCACAGGCTAAGTTGAGGTAGTAGATTGATGTGCATCAAAGATGGAATGGCAAGAATTAAGAAAGAAAAGAAGATGAGATCGAGAGGCTCTGTTTGGAATCAAATATGCATGCTATTAATTAAATGCTTTTGGCTATTTATAGCCTACAAGAAGTAAATGCATGCGGAAATAACTGAGCAGTAACCCACTAACCTATTACATGGAATAACTAAACTAAATTAAAATAATACAAACTGAATGGAAACGTGCATGCATAAATGTAAACGTGGTGATTGATGCATGGGCTACGTGGGGTGGAACGTATCATAGATCTGAGCCTCTACGCAAGGTTTGGCCAAAAGATTGATGGCTAAAGCTTATGTCTGTCGGTTCAGTAAAAGTGTGACTGTGTCCGACCTTGTCGTCCAACCTTTGTGATTCGGTCTCATGGTTTGGCCTTAGGCCAGAATGCGATGTTACCCAAATCATTTAAATGGTGATCACCATAAGAAAACACACTCAAATAACAAATTCAACCAAAGTTAAGCTTATGATTATTAATAAACTATAACATCAAAGATATGCTCATTATTTGGCCTTTCAAAAAAATTAGTTGATTTTGGCCTTGATTGGTTGATAATAGTATTTGGCCTTACTAAAAAAAATCATTTGTAATATCAAAATCAAACCCAAATTATACGTCGTATGATATTACTATTTAAAGAGATCATAAAATTCATCGTTGTCGTAGATTTTGGGTTATTGAGAAGAATAAATATAATATTCCAAATGTACTTGACGTGGACTTTGGAGCAGGGTTAGTGTGGCGACGGTGAATTATATGGTTATGTTTGTTTTTTAACGGCGGTTATGGTTGTTGATTATGGGATAATTTCTTAATAACTAGCAGTCAAGGGGTCTAAGTAGAGCTCAAACTAGATTAAGATAAATACAAGGTTGATAAAGTAGATTTAGGTTCTGATTTGGCCATCGACAACGAGATTAATTATAAGGTGGATAGGGGCTATGATTAAAAAGAAGGCCTCCAACTTTAGACTAAATGTTATGGTATAACACTTTCTCCACGTGGCCGAAGGAGAGGCCCTTCACGTTGAAAAGGGCCTGAGGCAAAGAGCATTAGCCCCTTCACGTTGAAAGCCAAAAGGTGTAAAGGATGTGTCAGGATAACTAGAGGCATTATACGTTGCCCCTAGGGTGGTGAAAAGAGGTGTGAGGCAAAGGGCATTAGCCCCTTCACGTTGAAAGCCAAAAGGTGTAAATGATGTGTCAGGAAAACTAATTTCTCCATCCAATGAAAATATTTGAAAGTGCCCACCTCATCATGTGTCACCAATCAACCTTTTGCATCTCACATCCTTTCTTTTTAAAATTTTCATAACTTATACAATTTTACTATTATTTTAGTGGGTGATGGTTAGTGAGAGAGGGTAAAACCGTAACAGGGTGCAGTGAAAAAAAATGAGTGAAAGTAATCTGGTGATGTGACAGTCACTTTATGATATGACAGTGAAAAAAATGAAAATAATTTGCTTGCTCGGACTTGTTATTTTTCAAGATTAAACATAAAAAAACACATGATCAATTTTATGAGTTGCTTAACAACAATAATGTTTGGCTAAAGTATGGTTTTAAGTTCTTGTGCACTCATAAATTGAAATACAAAACTAGTAGAATGTTGATCCTAAAATTTCAAGTAAGGGGCCTAAAGTTCAAGCTACTAAATGAGTATTTTAATTCGAAATCTTGATCATAAAAAAGTAGGTATTTTGTAAACCAATATAATTACTTGCATAACATGTGTTTTTACTGCCTTACCATGTGTTATAAATGTTACACTCTACTCCAAACCAATATATTTAAATGCTTATATAGCTAGAATTTACATATTATTTTCTTTTGAATTGCACATTTTCTTTACCAAAAACGATCGTGTAACTGTAAATGATCTTCATACCAAGCTAAACTTTGATGAACACTTGATTTCACTGCACAGCTTGCCTTAAACTTGAAATTGATGCTTCAAGCATTTAGCAATGCATCCATATTGTGCTACAATATCAACTCTCCATAAAAATGCTCCAAGAACACACCTAACCAATCAAAGATAGGTTTAAGTGTTTTACCTTTAGATTCGTTGCTTCCAATTCATGGATATCTTGATAAGCACCAAAAAACGAACGGATAATCTAAACACTTTTTATTTTGTTAAGTATAACTGCAGGAAGAAAATTTAAGTTGCAATTGTTGTATCTTTGGCAGCAAGAAGATGGTTATGAATGTGTCACATGTAATTTCGTAACTGCATAGCATAAGATGACCACCCTATTGTCATTGTCATTACTCTTAGACTAGTGAAAGTTGGATTCGAATCTAGGATCACTTGACCTCCATATAAATTGCGTGCCTTAACCTAAGAATATAAGTTTAGTAAATTACATTCCTTTACATGCGATTTATCTTTATATTTTTATTACATGTTCATATTAATTCATGCAACATGTGACCCATATTTGCATACTCTTTTTTTCACTGAACAAATGAACTGAACTCACAAAATGAACACACCAAACACAATCTTTATGAGAGAGACCTGGATTTCTTATCATGCCAAAGTAGACCATTTGAATTAACAATAAATAGGTAAAATATAAAAAACTACAAGTCGCAAATTTTGACCCATTTACTTATGAACAAGTCGTTTGATCGTACAATATCTCTAACTGGTTAAACATGTATGATGATAAAATTAGAAAAAAAGGGAAACGGGTCTAAAGTTACATAAAGTGTATTTTGAATGCATACAACGTACTAAATCCATTGATTCGAAAACCAGCTTATTATTGTAATTGTATACTTTTTGTAATCATATTTTTAATTTTAGCATACAAATCTACTAATTAAGTAGACAAAAAACTAGAAAAAAGTAGACCCAAAACATAAAAAATTACACGTTTTGACCCTCACCCAATCAGTCATTTTCCATCTCTACACCAAATTAAACCTTTTAGCTTCATTTGGCTTGTCACCAAAGCTATTAATCTGTCCTATCCTTGAATTAAGATCACCAATGACATCTCCCATATGTCACAATTTCAAATCTCACAATGGTTCAAAAATCTTGGATCCCGCTTTCCAAACTCCACGGAAGTTGAAAGCTCTCCTCTAGCTGCCACCAGGAACGCTAGGACACTACTCACACTAGAGTCAGCGTACGATCCATCTATCAAAACCGCACCAAGATCAACCACATGGAAGCCTGGAAGTACTCCGTTAGAACTTGGATGTCACGTACCCCCTGATCATCTCAGTCTTGACCTTGTATCCACTATCTGGTTCTGTTGGCTCGAACAGAATGGTTATATTTGCAAACCGTCCCTAGCCACCTGACTGTTTCGTGTTGACATACTTCACCTTTGTTTGGGTCCGCATTTTAAACTGATAAACCTGATCAATTGCAATCGCCCATACGTAGTTTTAATGTTTGGATAAAAAGATTATGCTGACCCGCGCAAAACCAATACCAATTTACCACCTATGGTTCATTTCCTAACTAACTTCTTAACGCTTTTCTCATCTGGCTCAACCCCTTCAAGATACTCCTCCATAAGCTCATCATCTAATTCAACAAATGTCTCGAGCACTCGTGCTAGATATTCTGACAATTCTTTTGGATCAGAAGGAATATTTCATATGAAAACTATGGCTTTCATCCTTACAAGATCTATAACCCCTTTTAAAACATGTTCAGGCCCAACTGGGAATTGAAACACAAGTGGTTTGCAACAAAGCGGTCCGTTTTGTTAACAAACCAAATTCTTTGCAACCCATTCTTATCAGCTTGCTCCGCACCGTCCTGGACTACGGTTCAACACCAGCAACACCGTTGAATAAGCAGGGCACCATCAAGAATCCAAACGACTCGTTCCACCTCAAGTGTAAAGTCCATGCGGCCAGGTGTAAGACAGGATCAATTGTGCTCCATATTCAAGACCAGTTACAATTTATATAAAAATCATATGGAATATATGTCGGACTGAATCAACAGCAGATATTATTTAGTGCCACTTAGGCATTTAGATTAAGTTTAAAACAGTGCCATTCCACTTAACCTTCCCATCTGAACCAAAGAACTAATGATCTAATATCACTAAACTACTCTAGGGGTGTTCAGGTTTCGGTTTCAAACCGAGTGAACCGAAAACTGAACTAAATCGAAACTGTTATAAACCGAACCGACATATTCGTTTTCAGTTCGGTTTTCGGTTGAAACTTGAAATGGGTTTTTGGTTTTGGTTTCGGAAATCTGAATTTAGTTTGAATCGAATAAAGCGGGTTATCGTGTGATGGTAATTTAGCTTAATCTAATTACATCTTTAGGCCAATATTGTTAACCCCAACCCAACCCAATCCAATAACAAACGATACTACATCTGTTTTCGGCTGCGTTTCGACTAAAATAGGAATCTACCTTGGTTTGTTTTTGGTTGTTTTTTAGGGATGGCATATCGTGTCAGACACGACATGTTAAGACACGAACACGTCACGAAATCTTATCGTGTCAGTTTTTTTCCAAACACGAACCTGATAATAAACATGTTACATGAACACGACATGTAAAGACACGAAAAAATTTACAAGCATATCATACAGACCTGTTAAAGACTTGAATTCACCCGGGGGGGGGGGGGGGGGGGGTGATGTGTGGAGTCTAGGGCTGGCATACCATGTCAGACCCGACCTGTTAAGACACGAGCATGACTTGTTAAGACATGAACACGATCGACACGAACACGAAATAAGTAAACGCGAACACGAAATAAGTAAACACGCACACTGCACGAAAACTAATAGGTCTTATCATGTCAACCTGCTTAAGACACGAACCTGTTAAGGTTGCAACGTTTTTATAGTAAGTGTGAGGAATAACCGAGAGATTTGGAAGGATTTGTGATGATAAAAGGAAGTTTAAAACGGCCGTGTGTATACTTGTTACGGAGAAAACGAGTTTGAAATGATTCAGTTTAGTTGAAACCTAAGATAACCGTTTCTATGCCATATTATCTCCAACAGAAGCATATGGTATTGACAACGCTTTAGTGGGCTACAAATAGTTCTTTGAAATCGGGCCAATAATCAACAAAGTGTTGGGCTTAAGACTTAGAAGCCCATTAAAATCCAATTGGGCTGATTTAGCATTATGTGAGCTTCATAAGAATCGTAACTAGAATTAAATCTACAATAGACCATGGGAATTATTTGGTGGGCTTGAAAGGAAGTGGGTTAGCAGCTAGTAATAGGGCTGTAAATGAACTGAACGTTCAGCAAACAGTTCGTGAACTATTCGGCGGAAAGTTCGTTTTGTGTTCTTTTTGTGTTCTTTCATTTAATAAACGAATGAACACGAACAAGAAATTTCGTTCGATTAGTTAAATGAATAAACATGAACACATGTTTCGTTCGTTCAATTGTGTTCGTGAATGTTCGATAAGGTGTACGTGAACATTCGTTCATTTGCGTTCGTTTATTTTCGTATGTTTGTGTTTTAATGTAATTTTTATACTTTCATATATTTTATCTATACTTTTTTATATTATTAAACTTTTATTTATATTATTACCCTAATAATTAAACTAGGAAAACCTCTTTCACCTTATTTATGCACCATTTCCCTTTCCTTTCCTTTCTCGTTATTTACATCGACCTCCGTTCCACAATAAGGGATTCAAGTTCCAATGCTACTCTACTCTCTGGGTCATCCACCTTTATCCTTCATCGCGTTCGCCAAATTTATTTGTGTTCGTTTGTGTTCATGAACCGTTCGTGAACACATTTATTTGCTTAACGAACAAACACGAACCAGGCCTCGTTCGTGTTTGTTCGGTTCGTTTACAGCCCTAGCTATGAATTATGCGGTATTAGAATCGGCAATACGGGTAAACATCTTCATCTTAGATGGTTGGAGCAACTAGCAAGGATACAAGAAAAGAAAAGAAAAGCAAACTTTTATTTGAACTTTTAATTGCAAGAGCAATTTGTCTTTTCTGGTATTAGTAATTTCTTTGGGTTTTTTTTTCTTTTTTTCTAATCAAGTAACTTAGCCCTCATGTTCAGTTAAGTCACTTTTAATTCCGACACTTACGTTTAATTTCTTTGATTTGATTTAAACACTTTTAAAATTGTTTGTTTGATTCTTGATCTTAAATCTGGATTTTGTACTAGAAAATATATTATTTGTTAATAAAACTAGTCACTTTGTCATTCTAATAAAAGCAAATTACTATTTTGACCCTTGTGATTTAGTCAGTTTAATTATTTCATCTAAAAAGGAATTTTTTTTTCACATATTAGACACAAAAGTTACATTTTTTTCATGGTTTTAGCCCTCAACATCTTTTAATTTACACCTTAGGGTTCACCATAAGAAATTTCTTAATTGTAAGGTATTTTTGTCCTTTTACATGTTAAAGCATTCACATTCGATCCTTCGTATTTATGTGAGTGAGTTCTATATAGTGTATGGAGTGGTTGTGAGTAGACGAGGGAGATATTGTTCATTAGTAAATTTGATAAGACATTGTTCACCCTCTTTAACTTTTTGATATTTTGTGTTCCCGAGTTTAATAAACGAAAGAAAAGAAGACAAAATAAATTAAAAAAGAAAATAAGTAGAAAGGAAAAGTTAATTTGAGAACCGGGTTCTCGAGTTTAGAGGAAATTAAATAAAAAGTAAGGATTTTATGTATTAAAATGTTTCCTTTCCAAATCCCTCCAATTTGGAAGGATTTAAAATGAAGAAAAAAACATAAGTTTTCCTTCCATTTCTCTCAATTTCCTTTCTTAGAAAAACTCTAGAACACGACTTTTGTTAACATCCTTCTAAATCATTTCTTTTCCTTTGTTAAATGAAACCGCAAACACAACGTTAAAGTGATTGTGAGTGGAGAAAAGAGAAATATACTGATAAAAGTATAAAAATATAATATTTTTTTGAAAATGAGACAGAAAAGGTAGTGATTTTTAGGGGAGGCGGGCCACTTGGTCCACATGCAACAGGTAACGCCGGGGTTAAAGCGTAGGCGGTCTAGAGAGTGGTGCCCGATGGGTAGTGTGACAACTCGCATTTCCAAGTTAATACCATTAATTTTTTCGGTTAAATATTTACGATTTATTGAATGTCATACATACATTTATTATACGTACAAGTTGTGAACACACGAACACACAAAATTGATATAAACTAGTGGGACTAGTCTTGTATATTACACCAAAGTTGATTTGTTTAACTTTGTGCACAAATTGCAAGTAATTGAAACTTGAGGGACTTGTTGTGTAGCAAGTTAACTTGAATTTTATAACTTTCTTTGCAAGTTTCAAGAGTTTGAAACATAAGGGAGTAAAAGGGCCCTTGTTGGAATTCAAGGGTTTAGTGTGCCAATTATTAAACTTGTGTTATTATAATATCTTAATCCCTACAATAAAACCCTAATCTAAAAAAAACCTCTGCCTCCTCTCTTCTCACTTGGTCGACGAACTGCAAGCAAGAAGACTCAAACTTTGCGGTTTTCAAGTCCCTAACAACTCACATCACTCCTAACTCGGTTATCCTTAAAATATAGTTTTGATTCTTGTATAATTCTTCGTATATTGGCTACGTTTTCTGGGGTTGTTCATGATTCTTGATGTTCTTTGATGATAACTTGTAGTTTTTGGTGCTAGAAATCATGTTAGTCTATGATTAGATTGTTTATATGTTCGGTTAAGCCGCTAGGGTTTTGATTATGGGTTGGATCTTGTAGTTTTGATGAACTAATTGTTATATAATTTAATTTAGGATGATAATCTGCTGTGATTAAAGATTTTAGGTCGTGGGCGCATTTGATAATCGTTTATGGGGTTTGGGTGATTAAACTGAATCTGTCCAGAACTTTACAGCCGACTTGCATCGGCTATAACTGGGTCAAAAATTATCTAAAAGTATGATTTGTTGAGTTCATGATGAACTTCCAGGAAAAACCTTTCAAACCCAACTGGAATCTTATTTTTTCGACGTCGTTTGGTATTTTAACTTATTTATTTCGTGTCAGAGGTCCAGGCTGTGTTTTTCGTCAGAATTTTCAGCCCATTACGAGAGTTATAAATCAATGTAGGAATTGAGTTATAATCTGCAATTTTTACTATAAGTACTTCCAGGTGATTCCAAAAATCTACAACTGGAATTACGTCAATCGGATAAAGAAAGATTTTTAAATGAATTTTTCCGTGAGCTGCAGTCAGAAAATGACGAATCTAATTGCTGCTTACTAAATTATTTTTTATAAATTTTTTGTAAATATTTAGACTTTAAAATTTTAACATAAGTCCAAGCCCTCCGAGGGGCACGCCACATAAAAATATCATATTCTTTTTTCAATTTCGTAAGAATGTTAAACGAGCTTCCCAAAATAGCATGTTTTGAGTGATTTTGACTATGTATGATTTTTAAGTTGTTAAGTGACGTATTTGCTACTTTTAATGTATGCGTGTGCATGATAACGGTACAACCGATGAATGGCATGTCGTAGTGTATATTATGAACCTATGCTTGAAAACTACTCGGTAATATATTTGTGACAACTTGTACGCATGTTAGTTGCTAGAAACGTGTAGGATTTGCGTGAATTACATAAACGACCCCTAATATTTTTGGTAACTATAATAGGACGTGGTTGACCATACTAGCTCGTATAACTTAATCTGCCGAGCTAAACTAAGGTGAGCTCACTACTCTTTCATAGGCATGTGTCCCGGGGGAGGGGACAAACTACTATTCACTGGAGGAATACTTTTTATAAATGTTGTAGTTTAATTTCGATGTTGGTTAATAAACTTAAAATCTATCACGAAAGTCCCTACTTACTACCGAGCTAGTTGCCTGGGAGGCAACGGGGTATTAGTTGATAACGCTATTAGGTTTGACAACCTCACACCGTACCTGGGAGGACGGGTGTGAACTAAGGACCTTAAACACATGGCCAATGTTGATAGGCATTGATGAGGACAAACAAGCATACGTCATTCCGGTATCGAGTTATTAAGGCATGTCTTTAAACTAAACACCAACCCGTTTTCGTTAAACGAAATTGTGAACTCGCCGGCTTAATTGTTGATACACTTTTTCTGCATGCTTGCAGGTCATTATATATATCTTCCATGGGAACTTGCAGTTTGAGGAGCTAAGGGTGTCATGGGGCGTGTTTCTTGATACAAACATTAATTTACATTTTAAAACATTTTGGTTTTTAATTGTTTGAGAGACTTACATTTGCTTTTGCTGAACATATACTTTGTTGAATTGTTTAATTTGAGTTACACTATTCATGTTGGACATGGTGTTGGCGTTTTTTTATATTGTTTACTATTAGTTCAACATGATTAGTAGCTAGATCCTGGTACGTCAAACTGTAAGTCCATGTTTCGGACCGAAACCGTGATTAATGTGTGATTAAGCTCAAAGACGGAAAAATTAGAGACGGATAAAAACAACTTTCTTGTATAAATTCGGTAGCATGACTTTACAAAACGGCACAACAATAAGCTAACCAAAATAAACCGAAAGAGCATACATCCGGGGAGAGACCAATGGTGATCTTTCTCCAAGTCTAAAACCTTCAAGTGTTGCAAATGACCAAGGGTTAGTATTTATAGCCACAACCCCTTCACTTGAAAACACAACCGATTGCCCAAGCCCACCATGAATACTAAATTAAACACAATGGCATATTTAATCACATCACGTCCTGGATATTACTAAGAAACAATCCTCGTATGCCACATCTGGACGCCGACTCCGACGGTTCAGGGGTTAATGATTAGTTTGTTTAATTGTCTAGTTTGTATTGGTTTAATTATCTAGTCTGTGTACGATTTAATTATCTACTTTGTTTAAATTTTATTATCTAGTTTGTGTAATGTTTTTAATTTTAATTTTAACTATAACTAATTTATGTGTGTTTCAAATTTATTTTTTTTGAATGCTTTACATATTTTATATTAAAATGCTTTATTTATTTTGTAAATACAAAAAAGGAAAATGGTAGGAAAGGCAAGTGGCCCACCAAAGAGTGTAGTTTAGGGTAGTGGATAATATAAGTGACATGGCGTGACGGGATTTGTGGGTGTTAGGGTACGAAGGGCAAGTGGTCATTCCTCCCTTAGTGTAATTATAGAGGTTGAGATGGAGAATCAATTGTGAATTCTCTTAGGGTTGTTTATGTACTTGAGAAGCTCTATATGTAATTATTCAAATTAACAAAATCAGCCCTCAACTTTATACTTTCTTCCATTTTAAATAAGTTTTTTATTTGTATATTTTTTAATAAATATTTTTGTTTTTTTTTTTTTTATTGTTATTTTTTATTATATCGTTATTTTTAAAGTTATTATATAATAAAACATGTCTTACATATACAAATATGTCTTTTTCTAAAAGAGTTGTCTTTTATAAATGTATTTTTTATAATTGTTCATTTAACAAACTCCTTTTAAAAAACGTTCATCTTTTTTCAAATCTTCCATTTCTTTGAATCATTCATTTGTTCAAAGTTCATTCATTTAAAAACCTTTTGTTTATTAAAATCGTTCGTTTTTAAAACCTTTCATTTTTTCACTCAATTTTAAACCTTTTGTTTTTCATAAATGTATGTTTTATGTCTTTGTTTTTTAAACCATTCGATTGTTTAAATTCGTAGGTTTTTAATTTCCTTCGATTTTTAAAATCGTTTATTTTTCTAATTTCCTTTTTTTTCTAATGACTAGAAGTAACTTATAGAATACAAACTTTATAAAATAGATCGTTTTAGAAAGAACAGTTATAAAAAGAACGACTTTTAAAACAAAGGAGTTGTTTAAAAAAGTTTAAAAACAAACGATTTGAAAAGAATGGTAAAAATGAATTGTTTAATAAACGAACAACTTTGAAAAGAACGATTCTAAAACTAAATGATACAGAAACTAATGGATTTTAAAAAAGATACGGTTTTACCAAAGGTAGAATAAACAAATTTATTTAAAACAACGTTTATAAAAAACATTTAAAGAAAATACGTATTTTGTTATATATTTAAAATGTATTTTATTAAATAATAATCATGAAAATAACGAAATAATAAACAGACTTGAGTAATTAAGTTAATAATTTCACTTTTTGTAACACCTCGCAAAAACGTGTCCAATAATGTGAAGACACGTGTCCTAAACCCTAATCGTTTGAAAAGTTGACCTTAAAGGGGGTAAAAGCACCAACGATCGAAACTAGTACCTTCTGGTGGTCTACCGACAAACCGGGAGTCTTAAAATATATTTATACTCTCATATATGCCTAATATCAGCTTATGATGACATTATACAAGTTACAAGACCCTAAATGCGATTATATAAGTTGAAGGGCCAAACTTGTCAAATTTTAAAATCTGGTTCGCTGATAGACCCCTTACGGACCGTAAGGGTCTCATGCTTACGGTCCGTAAGGCCTGGTGCTGGGCAGATTTTTGCTTGTTCCCCACACATAAGCTTCCAAAACCATCCTCTCGAAACAAGGGGCTGCATGCTTGCTCAATACTTGTTTAGGGACACCTGGAGACATCCTAGAACACCTTGCAACACCTGGAAAGATCTTGAGAGGGTCCTTTGCACTATAAATAGGTTCTTCATGTTGCCTTTGGTTCTTGCACCTTTCAAAAATCCTTTCTTTCCCTCTTGGTTGCATTCTCTGGGTTCCTGATAAAAAAAGAAGCTCTCCTAAGTTCAATCTTCGAGCTAGGACCTGTAGTAAGTGTTCTTAGCCACTCTAGTTCAATTTTTATGCATTTAAAGAGCGAAAGTCAAAGTTGCTGCAAAACGGCTTTGACCTTCGGTTTAGACCTAAACGGTCTAGCCATTGTTCGAGGCGAATATGGCTACGTGATCGTCATTAGGTAGGTGTTAATCCCTCAAAAGGGCACCTCCTAATTACCACGTTTACTTAGTTAATTGTCGGGTCAAAGTAAATAAAATAAAAAGTCAAACTAGTCAGATTTTAAATAAAAATCAAATCTTATAATGTAAAGGTTATAAAATGTGATTTATCACTTTTATAACTTGTTAAACATTATTAGAACATGTCTAAACATGTTCAACCCGACAATTCTAAGTTTAAGCTCGGTTCGCAACCGAAAGTCGCAAAAGTTTGAACTTTACATTGACTTTCAGTTCTGACCCGAATTAGCTTATTTCCTTTATGTATTAGGATTCCTTTAGGACCATATTATGTTGTAGCATAACCCTCTGAGGTTATATTACATGGTCCCTTAGTAATCTGAGATCATATCCTTGTTTCCGTTATTATGCTTCATGTTGACTAGTATGCCATTTTTGTCAAAATAAGGTTTTTAAGATAAATGGTCATACAAAGAAAACTAAGTACTGATTAGTAAACATATGTAGGACATTTTGATGTTTACAATCTGGTCATAAACTGAAGTTATATAATAAATTGGAATTTCGCTTTTATAAGGACTAAGATGCCCTGTAGGCATATAAATCAAGCTTTTAACATAATTTTGACATAAAACTCTTTACCTACTATTGTGATATCATATTTAGGATTTATTGGGATGATGGGTCAAATTTTATATTGACCTTAGCCTTGAGTTCTTGCATAAAACTCATAAATGACGATAATACCCTTTTTGCAAATAAAATGAGTTTTACATATAATTAACATGCAAAACCTTTTGCTACTGATGTATTATGAAAAAATAAAATATTTTGACACTTCAAAGCTGGTAAAAATCTCAGAATCACTTAAACTTTGAAATTATCGTCATTTATCGACTTTTACACTAATGAGGTGCATAATATGGTTTTAAATCATATCTAGCACCCAAGACTTGATACCTACTGAATTTATAAATGATTTTAAGTGTTTTTACAGTAGGGATAAGTCATAAACTTAGAATCCCAAATAAGTCCTTAAAACTATGTGTGAAATGACCAAAATGCCCATTCGGAGCATAGTTTGGCCATAAATCATGAAACACATATAAGTATGATATCCTACTGTTCTAGTGTCATTAATTAAAAGTTTTTACAGAATGTTTATGACCAGAACTTCGTTTGCATATAAACCCATTTCATAAACTTTGAAATGACCAAAATGCCCTTTCGGGGCCTAATTCGGTTTTAAAACCTTTATGGACATACATCTTGATATCCTACTGATATCATAACATAATTTAGGCATTATAACATATGGAACTTGTATATGACTCTTTCTTTTACCCGTTGTGCTTACACGCGTTCGGTTCGGTTTATGTAACTGGTTTGCATTAATTAACGGACACGGGTTTAACCTTGTCATCTAAACTTCAAAATCCAGAATGTATTTAGTTTGCCCATATTATACAAGTTTTCATACTTGTTGGGTCTAAATTACATTCCTTTCCGGTCACCGCTTAATCTAGCATTTTGTACCGTAAATCATTTTTTTAAACTAACCGGTCTAAGTCCTTGACTTAAATGAGACCCGTTAGTATCCTAATAGGTTAATAAAACCTTCCTTTCAGATTAGGTAGCCCCAGTAGAAGATACCTTCATAAAGTCTTAGTGACTTACGGATGAGTAGGTTGCTTGCACTTAAAACTCAGGTAAATACATTTAACTTATTTTCCCTTATACGGGCTTGGGATACGGTAAATTATTGTCGCTTGGTCGGGTGTGGGATCATTTAGTCGGATTGTGATTAATAAATCCGCATAACCCGTTTTTAATCTGTTTTGTTTAATAACATAAGCTTCGGGGGTTAACGACCATGTCCTGGATATCCTTGGCTCATTTAAGTTATTAATGGCCACGACCTATGAACGGGGTGTAGGCATACACCTGACAGATGCAAAATGCTAAATAAACTACCCACAAAGATTGGGAATAACTCCTTTGTAGGTTCTATAAGTGGTGAGTCAGTTAATCATAACCGGTTTCCGAACCGGCCCCTAAAATATGACAAACATGTAAAACTGTATACAAGATTATAAATGTAATTGTCCCAAGTTATAAAAGATTTTTCGTGCCTTGTGCACCTAAATCAATATTTTCAAGTGTTTTCATAATGAGTCAGTTATTTATATTTACCAGTGAAAACTGTCATATTTTCCAAAGACTAAGTGACAGGTATCTCACAAAATAGGCTGGAGTTACTTGGCATTAAATAAGAGGATCATGCAAATCCCTAGATGTCTTAAGTCTGTGGAACTTCGTTTTATGTACTCATTTATAGATCCGCCTGTGGATCCTTTTTACAACCGTCTGTATATTATTTTATTCGTACTTTGAATATTTGGGTTAATATCATTCCAAGCCTTCCGCTGTGCTATAAGTGTGTTGTAATTGACTATGATGATATCAACTACGTCACAGTACTCCCCACCGGGCCCACCAGACTATGTGGAAATATCAGGGTGTGACAGGTTGGTATCAGAGCCAACATTGAGTGAATTAAACACTAGCCTTTTGTGTTTAATCTCAATGACACAGTAGCACATTCTTTAGACTTCCGGGTCTAGACAAACAAACTAGGATTACTCTTAAGCTTTATTTGGTTTATATAGATACTTTTATTTTATTTTGAAGGCTTCCATATAAGATGCCGCCACGTGTCAGGGGAAGAGGGAAAGGTCCTATGAGGGGAGGACCAACTAGCCATGCGGGGCCTTCTCACCGCCGTACGCCTTCAGAATCATTTAGCTCCGATCCCTATGACGATTGGACACATTCATTAGAACCCGCAAGGCGATCCGTTTCACTAAGCACTTCGCCATCTTACCACCATTCCTTTGGGCCACAACAACCACAAGAGCCTCAACACTCTCATCATTCACAGCATTCGCTGCATTCACCCCAATCACACCATTCTTCCAATTATTCGCACCATCTTTCACCCTTTTCTCCGGGTCAGTTTAACCCTAACGATTATATTATCGCACCAGCAGGTCATAACCTGTTGGGTCTTGAGGATCACTTCCCTGAAGATATGGATATGGATGAAGATGTAGATCCAGCCGAGCCGCCTTCGGGAATGCCCACGCATCTCGTCGACATATCTTCCTTCAAAGGATCACCCTACCGAGGTCCCGATGAATTTTCTGAATGGTGGGGACAGTGGAAATTCGTGAACACTCCTTCCTCCCACAACACCCCACCACAACCTCCATTGGAGGAATCACATTTTCAAGCAATGACACCATCACCACCACCACCACCACTACCAGAACAGGAACAACCTCTGCCACCACCAGAACCACCAAGGAGGAGAAGAAATGCACGCTTGTCCGTGCAAGGGGGCACAGTTTTAGCATCCCTCAAGGTTCTAGCAACTATCCTCCCATTCCTGAAGATCCACAAATGGGTGGACCTTCAAATCCTGCGCTGGAAATTGATGTCACACCGGCCACCTTTGCACCACAACCTCCTCCGATGGGTTACGATAACCCAATCCCTACCTACCCAGTTACAACAGAGTATAATGCATTCGAGCCACAAGCTCCTGCGGAATTTAACTACCAACTCCCAGCTCACGACCCATACCTCAAAGCAGTCAACTATAATGCTCTTTATCCATCGCCATTTCCTCCAGTGTACCCAACTGGGTATCCTGTCTATACGTATCAACACCCTATACATCAACCTCCACCTCAACAACAACAACCACCCCAGCAACAACAATTGGAAATTTTGTAAAGGGTGCAAAATGTGGAACGTAGGGTGGAAAAAGGTGAGAAAAAGAATAATAAGTTCCTGAAGAATCTTGCAAAATTCATCAGGGGAAAAAGGAATGACGATTGAAGATTTTCTTTACTTTTATCTTGTATTTGTTGTTTAAATTAAGTCCCTGCATGGACATTTTCTTTTAGTATTAGTCCCTGCGTGGACATTTTCTTTCAGTATTACTTCCTGCGTGGACATTATCCCTATGTTTTAGTCCCTGCGAGGACTTGTTCCTTTTCCTTTCGTCCCTGTGTGGACAATCTATGATATTTAAAAAGACCCATTTAGGGCAGTTTTGTAACCGCTAGTAGTATTAATGAAAATCTTCTTTTGGAAATTTTGTATATATTACATCATTGTGCAAGTAATCATTTCAATTTCACTTGATCTGCCAAGAATTCCGAAAAGATCCTCTTAATGGTATAACCTAGCCTATGTGTCAATGTGAACATGGTTATGATGGTAAAACCCTCTTAAGGCAATAAATCCTAGTTAGCATCCAGAACATGTTAACACTCCTGGCAGTGTGGCTTGAGAAAACCACACCATCCAATAGAACGTTAATAAAAAAACATTCATAGGTGATAATTACTCGTTCTTTCTACGGGGCAAACTGCATTGTTTTTCATAGCTATGATAGTTGTAGTTTATAAATCTCTGTCAAAAAGGCGATGAACTATGTTCAGCCCTTAAAACCTACGATCCAATAAGGTCGTAAGTTATATTTCATATTGTCCAAGTGACAAGGCCTTATGTGCCAACTAGATACTTTCCAAGACGAGCCTTTGTGCTATGTAAAAGTATCTATGCAACAATGGCAGTTTTTACATATGTTCTCTGTCTCATATATGTAAAGGATTATATCCTGTTTAAATACCTTTGACGGTTCAGTTGTAACCTAGGCTAACCGTAATAATCTCAAATTTCTCGTTCCTCAGAAATGTTACACCTTTTAGCCTATATGGTTTATTCATGCCATGGCTAGTTAATCACCAAACGTGATGATCCACTATATATAACCACTAAATAGATTATTGTTACTTGGTATATAGCATTCAAAACCTCACCATGGCTGGTTAAGACGAGGCACACAGTCACCCAGTTGAAGGGAATGATAATACAAGGGTAAATATCACTGGCGCTGAACTGCAAGCCCTGATAGACGCAGCAGTGTCGAAAGCCCGTGAGTCGAGTGACCCTCGCTCCAAAACACACTCAAAAACCCATTCAAAACCACAAACATCAAAGAAAGATGAATCTGAATATTCATCTAATCAGAGGAGTGAATCACACAAACAGACTGTGTATGATCAGACACCACGTCCCAACAAAGGTTGTACCTACAAATATTTCATCTCTTGCAAACCAAGGGACTTCACTGGAGAAATCGGAGCCATTGATTTCATGAAATGGCTTGATAAGATGGAAAAGGTGGTGGAAATAAGTGGTTGCACAAAGGAGGATATAGTTAAATTTGTTTCACAGTCATTCAAGGGCAATGCCCTAACTTGGTGGAAGGCTCTGGTTCAATCCACTGGAAAGATTCCTCTGTATAACCTCTCTTGGGTTAAGTTTGTAGAATTGGTTAAAGAAACAAACTGCCCACAACACGAAGTGGAGAAGGTTGAAGCGACTTCTTGACCTTAACTATGAAGGACCTGGACTGCAGATCATATGTAACCGATTTTAATGCTATGTCTAGGCTTGTTCCCTACTTGGTCTCTCCTGAACCAAAGCGCATTGCGTGCTTCATAGGCAGTCTAGCACCTGAAATCAAAGGAAACGTCAAAGCTTCAAAACCTATCACATACAGATCAACTTTAGATTTATCCTTGTCCCTTACACTGGATGTGATTAGGAGTAGGTCTAGAAAGACCTCAGATGATGGAAAGAGAAAGAGAGAAGATGATCAGACTCATCATCCCAACAAGAAGAAGAAAGTAAATTTTGGGTTTAGGAAGAACCCTAATCAATCAAGTGACAAGCCCTTGTGTAAACACTGTAACAAGAGGCACTTTGAGAAGTACACCTTAGATCCACAGGCCAAACCTTATGGGATCTGTAAGAAAAAGGGGCATAAGACGTTGGAATGTAGGAATCTGAAAGATGCAACCTGTTATGGTTGCAATGAAAAGGGGCATATCAAGACGAACTGCCCAAAGAATGCTAAGAAGCCTGAGGAGGCTAAGAAATCGAATGCAAGGATATTTCAGATGAGTGCCAAGGAACCAGTAAAGGATGATAAAGGTATAACAGGTACCTTCCTCATAAACGATATTTATGCTAGAGTTTTATTTGATTCAGGTGCAGATAAATCTTTTGTAGACCATAAGTTTAGTAAACTGCTGAACCTGCCCATCAAAATTCTAGATATTACATATGAGGTAGAACTCACTGACGGTACCTTAGAAACTGCTTCGACCCTTCTTGATGGATGTAGTATATCTATTAAGAACCATTTAATCTTGTTATCTCTTTTTCCAATGAAATTGGCTAGGTTTGATGTAGTTTTAGGCATGGATTGGTTATCACATAACCAAGCCCAAATTTCATGTGATAAGAAACTAGTTGTAACGCCTCGCGTTTCGATACTACTTTTGGCAAGCTAGTGTTGAAATTCTATTTTGGGAAACCTTTGTATTCGTATTCATCTTTTCATTGTAAACATTGTAATCGAGACTTGATTCGTAATGGAATAAACATGTTTATCATTATAATTGCTATACACATTCACACTTATTATACTTGTTCATACAGTACATACACTTGATACACATACTCGAATACGTGGCACACTTGTCAATACATGACAATTATACGTTATACGTCATCATACTCAGTATTTATACTCGATCTCGATCTTATTATACATACATACACATTATTACATGTTACAAGACCTTATAATACCTTATGTCACATTAAAAAGGGCCTATAATGCACCATAACCCATCACATAGCCACCAAATAACAAAAAATGAGATTATCCCGGACCAGACCCCCATGCGGACCGCATGGGGGAGTGGATGCGGTCCGCATCATACCTTGGCGGGCAGAAATGTTTTAAACTCGCGCTAATGCACGGATCCACACATCCTAACACCCTCCAATCACCTCCAAAGCTCATTAAACACCCTCCTAACTAACCCTAATCTTCCCTCTATAAAACCAAAGCATTCCCCACACATTTCCACTTTCACAACTCCTAAATCTCTCCAAAATCCTCTCAAGAACGCTCTCAAAACAGAAAATTCGGCAGATTGTATACCTTGTGAGTGAGTATAACTCACTCATTACTCAACGAAATCATCTCATTCTTCTTCCTACTTGCTTGGATAAACTTTGGGTTGAATTCCTTGGGTTCTCCATGGAGAATCCAGGCCTGGAAATGCCCCGAAATTATCCATAATGATAGGACCGTCCTCCTTTAGCTTAGGAACCTAAATTTGTTTCTAACGTCCAATTAGGCGGAAACTAATGACGTGTTAATCGTATAACAAGAATTACTCATTTAATTATTGTTTATTGATCAATATTGTTCAATACATTCAAGTCCCAGATCCGACAGAGCTTCGCCGTCTGTGTGCCAAAATCTTTGATCCTTACAAATGAAATCCCAAGGCACCTATTTATAGGAATACAAGTTCGCTAGGAAGGATAACAAGTTTGGGCGAACTTGTCTTGAACAAGTTCGGCCGAACTTGTTCTCACATCTTAGTTTCGGGTGAACCTGACCCTTTACATACATAAATACGCCTTTTTCTAACGTGATCTCACCTATTCTAAATAGACTCGATACAAGACTAAGACATAGACACACTGTACTAACAGACTCCCCCTTGGATATCGTCTTTGTCTGGATTAGTTTTCAGAAGCTCTTGTTCATTCCAAACTCGTTCTAGTGTAATGACGTAGGCAACAGACATATGCACTAACAGACTCCCTCTTGGATGTTGCCGTAGTCATTTGACTTCAAATAAGCTCCTGAGTCTTTAATATACTCTTGATCTTTATTCTTGAATAAACTTTAATGTCTTTGATCTTTAATTCTTCTTTGTTTCTCGAGCTAGTCTTGGTAAAACTTTAAACATAATGCTCCTCCTTGCTGTGAGCTATGCTCCCCCTTGCTTTGAGCTTTCTGGTATCTTTAAATCAACGTTTTATCCAGCTCCCTCTAAAACTTTTACTTCTACTTCAAAGGTTCTTAGACATTCAAATAAACATTTCAGATTCAAACTTTGAAATTTTGTAACATCAACATTTCAAATTTTAATCTCCATTTTCATCTTTCTAAAACTTTAGTTATTCAAGTTCAAATTAGTGACCTTGAAAACTTTTACATTTAAGACTTTGTCCACTTGATAGAATTTTCAATTATGAAATCCACTTGGTTGACTAAGTCCAAGTTAATGACCTTAGTTAACCAATTTCGTTTACCGGGTTCAAGTTAATGACCTCGGTTTGAAACCGTTGTGAACAAACTGATGTTTTCTTCAATTTTATCGTTTCAAATTAATGAAGTTTTCAACATTTTCGATCATTTTGGTTTTTCAACAGACATCATTAAGATTTTCACCATTATAGTACCTTACCAGACTTCGAAGAACGGTTCTCCATCATTGGCTCGTTGAAAACAATGAAGAAACAAAATCTTTTTGAATTTTTAAAAGTTTATGCTAAAACACACCGAAAATCTTTTTGGTTTTAATCAGTAAAGCAGATAACCTATGTACAGAATAAAGTAAACTATGTACAAACATATTTACAGACATATTTTTGTGAATTCGTGTCTAAGGATCATATCAGTTGTTTGAGACATATCATCAGTACCGTTGACCTTTTGATGACATTAAGTTTTAAACTCGTTAATCTAGATTGTCGATATGTTTGTCCACTTAAACTTCAACACATTTTTCGGTTGTTCCAAGATACGTTATGTAGAATTAAGAAACTTGACCTAACTATGGTTCCCATCTCAGAATATACTCCCGTATCAAGATTCCCTAGATTTCATCTTACAGGTGAATATAGCATAATTGATATCTGTATATGGGTTAATGCGAGACCTTGAGAGCTCAGGTTAGTACTACCGTACAGACAAAGAGATGAAGACTCGTCTTTAAGGTGGTTCCAATTAAGGAATCTTTTAAGCACTGCAAATGATTAGATCTTTCGATTTTTTTTTTCAAATTTTGCATGCAGTTTAGGGTTTTTAGCAAAAGCATTATAGAAGTTCTAGGCTATTCCTTCCGCAAAATCAGAAGAACTTGTATAATACCCCAAATATCAATCATCTATAAAGATCTCGTATCTCAGAATCAGGCAATGTCTCAAACGAAATTTCGGAGTACTAAGTCCATATATCCAAGAGATGTTAATCCACAAGAATAAGCAGTTGTAAAATTTAGTTTATAACTCAAAAACAATTTACTGAACGTGTAAAGTCTATCGACACATCCACAGTAATACTTGTTTATCACTTCTTAAACTTAGCGTACTGTGATAGTCCATTGATGTACTATCATTTCCTTTATGACACAAAATTCTTTTTCTCTTTTTCATGTTTTTGTACCTATTGAAAACTTTCAAATGTTTTTGAATTTTCAACCTTTTCATATGTTTTTTATTTTTCTAAAATTTTTCTTACTCCCCGTAAAATCAAAAACATATTTTTGGATTTTAGGGTTTAAGAAATTCTAATCTTAAAAAATAACAAACCAATGAGGATCACGAGAACTCATCATCTGATCCTTTTTCCAATATCTGCATCTGCACCTGTTCAGCAAATAAACTATTAAACTCATTTATGTGAAAAAATAAATGGTTTTGTTATAAAATCAGTTTTGTTCAACGGTGTGGATTTTCACAATTTGTTCTTTAACGAATTTTCTTTTCAATTTCTCCCCCTCAAAATGACAAAGATTATGACATTTCTGAATAAGTTAAGTTTCATGAAGCTCCGCTGTCCAGATATTACTTCGTAAAAACGGATCTTTAGAGCCCCTGCACATGAAAAGCAACTACTTGAATAGAGAAACCCAAACCTTTTTCGTTTTGGGTTGAACTTTATAAAGATCATCGTAATCACTTTCAAATTCATCATAGTAATCAAAATCATCATAAAAAATTGCGTCCGATGTCAAATTTGAAAACTTTTCAACCTTTTTTTGTTTGTTTTGAAAAATTTGACTTAGAAAGATCATTTTTTATTTCTGATTTTTTTTAATTTGACATTTTTAGATTTTTCAGAAACATACGTGTCACTTTCAGATGATGTTGTGTTCTTTTTAGCAACCCAGGATTGTAACTAGCTTCTTGCTTTCTTGATATAAAAACGAGAATCTTTGTTTTCATTAAATTTTAAAGTTTCACCTTTTCAAAAATTGAATTTTCAAACTTTGATTCACACTTAGGTTTCACTTTGATTTTAGATTCTTTGTTTCTTTTTAACAATTCGATTGGTTTCATAATCTCTGGTTGTTTTTGTTTTTTAACTTCTGAAACTTTTTTTCTTCGTGAATACACAGGCTTTAACTTCGGACACTTGCGAGTAATATGACCAACTTCATTGCATTTGAAGCAAGTCCGAGTATCATGTGAGTGTCCACTAGTGGGTTTTACTCCACTTGTAGATTTAGCCTTATCCCGAAGTTCTTTCTCCTTTTTGAACTCATCATTTGATTGCTTACCGATTAAACTTTCTTCTTGAACCGTGTTTGTCCCATACACAAACCTTATGTTTTTACCTTTATATTCGTGAAATGGAGACTTCTGGTTCTTTTTTCGGCTCATCTTCACTTACCTCCAAACCCAACCCTGCTCTCATGTTCTCAGGAAAATCACCACCATTCTTTTGGTAGTTGTTAAAGTTCCTTTTGGGTTTCGAATAAAATATTTTTTCATCAATTTTAAGATCATCTGACGAAACTTCTACAAGTTTGAACAATTTATCGATTTGATCTTCTTTCACATTCCGAATCAGAAAGCTATTCCTTAACCTTGTACATGACAACGTTAGGATCATCACTTAGATCATTTTCTGATGATGTATCGTCATCTTCAGATTGTGATTTTGAATTGTTCGAACTTGAGTTGGCACTTTCAGAGCTGCCGTTGTCAGAATCATTTACTAAAACATTCTTTACCACATTTCTTACAACCGCTTCACTGTCATCGTTTGATTTCGTATAGACTACGTCAATGTTCTCAGGCAATTGATCTTTAGTTTCAGATAAAAGTGTTATGTTTATTTCCTTTTCAATACCATCCTCTTTCTTGCGGCAGTAACTCGCAAGTAGTGGCGGTGAAACATTTCCGTACTTTTTACGCTTTGTACTTTTCGGTTTATTATCATTTTCCTTCGACTTAATCATAGGAAGAATGTGATCAATGACATAAGCATTTGTGGTGTAACTTTTCAACAATTGTCTTACCCTCTCTGTTCCAATCTTCATGTCTTGAAGCTCTCGCCTTGTTTCAGCAATAGTGTCAATATACATGTTAATTGCTTTTTGTTTCTCAATGGCAGTTGCACTTAACATTGTTACATTAGCACTTAATTCTCGATTAGCTTTTTCGACATTACAATAAGTACCTTTCATTTTTTCATAAGCTTCTTTCATTGCTCTGTAATCATAACGAAAATTCTCGTTATGCACAGTCATTTTGCTTATGATTTTTGACTTCTCAGCACATTGCTCACAAGGATTTGCGTACTTTGTGCAAGGTTTTTCAACCTCCACAACTTTCACAACCTCCTTTTCAATAACTCTTACCTCAGAACTTACCTTCTCCTCTTCTGATTTCTTTTCTTCATTCACCAACTTAGAAGATGCTTCATCAGAACAACCTGCAAAACTAGAAACACTATAGAAGAATTAGCATTCTGCATTATCGTGTGATGAAATCTCTCCTCTTCTTCTCTTTGTCGCATGTATTGTTCTAGAATTGCGTTTTCCAGAACTGCATTTTCGGCAGACATATCTTGTTCTTCCACAATTCAGCCATAAGAGCAACTCCAGTCTTCTTGTTTATATACTTGTTCCAATCAAAACCTTCATTTTCATTTGAAGCAACCATAGCTTTTTCTGCAGTGTTAGATGTTTGATCTTGGATCTCAACTTTCCTCTGTAATGGCTTGTATTGCAATGCTTTCTTATAATAATCATTGCCACCTCCGAAAGTACTTTGATTTCCACTTACTTCTTGGTTTGGACACTCTCGTTGAAATGCCCTTTTTGATGACATTTGAAGCATGTGACTTTTGTCTTGTCGAAACCAACCTTGTTACTTGAATTACCAATATCTCTTCCGGTTAACGCTACAAATTTGGTAACTCTTCTGATGATGATGCCAGACTCCACTTTATGTCCATCAGTTCCAGCTCTTCTTCATCCACCTGATCGTAATCCTCAACAGTCATTTCAGGATTTCCAATATTCCCAGCAACTAAACATTCATACGATTCAAGAACTGTAGCAAGGAGTGCTATGTGCTGTTTAGCCACTTTCTCAGGAAATACATTTTTCAGGTTAACAACAATGTTGCATTGGAAAACATTCGGATCAGAACTAGATTGATGTGTCTGATGTGACTGATTGTTCTGATTTTGAAACGAAGAATTTGAAACCATGCTTGAATATCCAGTGTTTGAAGAACGCTGATTCTGTGACGAAAAATTCATGGAATTCATATTAGCACTGAATGCTGTTTGAATTTTCGGACTCTGAATCGGAATATCTTGAACACCTCCTTTGTAATACACACCAACATCTTGAACAACGTTTGCATTCTTTGACTTTGCTATTTTTAACAATTCCATTTCGTGTCCTTCTAGTTTGTCAATAAAAGATGACAACTTTAAATGCATCCATGCCGGACTGTTCTTTAAAACCATCAGGTAAGTTGACCACTCTCCCTCAGTAAGTGCATCAGCCAACTTTTCTATTTGTTCTTCAGTAGTTCTCTTGATGTCGTGTCTTCGCATTTGAACCATTAGATGACAATATCTGTCAATCATTTGCTTCATTGTCTCTCCTTTGATCATCGTAAAGATTTCAAATTCTTTCTTGATTAACGCCTTTTTGCTTTTTATCATCTCATCACTTCCTTTGAATTTGTCACAAAGAGCTTGCCACAAATCTTGTGATGTTTCACATTCAGGTAGTAATATCAAAATATCTTCCATCACAGACTGTTGTATCAGGCTAATCATTTTCTTTTCAGCTACATATGCATCTTTATCAGCAGGTGTAAACTTAACCAAAGGTAAATCTTGTTCGCGTTCATCTTTTGGCCATTTTATCCGTTTTCAATCGCAACCCAGCCGTGGAACTGATTGGCTTGTACCCAGTTTACAAATGTTTCTTTCCATCCCTCAAACTCGTCCATACTCATTAGCTTCGGCGGTTTCTGAGTAGTACCCATCTCATTGTCGAGATTCATCTGAGTAACCACAATAGCATTAGACGTTAAAGCTTGAGCTACTCCAGCAGCAAACGCTGTCACACCCCGACCCGCAGCGGAAAAGGTGATCGGGGCATGATTGGGTTTTCATCAAAGCTCATGACATTTATTATAATGTTTCATATTTATTATTACAATTTAAAAGAGATCATACAATCAAATCATACAAATATAACATGTTCTATACATCTATCTAAACTTCATTATTTTTCTTCTAAGGCACTTTCCTATGTGTTCCTTGCTTCATCCTTTCCACCTGTATCATGTGTAAAAATGGTTTTTGGATCAACAAAAGTTGGCGAGTGAACCTTGTTAGAAAACATTTATTATTTATTTCTTATTGTATTTAATATGGAAAAATTGTGCAATATTCATATATGAACAAACGTAAATAAACATAAAATAACAAACAAATAGCATACAATAACAAACAACAACAAACAATAACATACGATAACAAAACAACTTGCATGAATATATAACATGAATGAAAGTGTATATGTTGGCAACGTCACGTTCACGCTCATAATGTAATGGGGAACGGACGGCCTATGATAAATGTCTGTGCGATCAAGGCTCAATCAAACGGAGCCGATCGTATGTTGGCAACGCCTGGTTCACGCTCATAATGTAATGGGGAACAGCTCAACGCTCATAATGTAATGGGGAGCGGCGTCCTATGATAATGTATGTGCGATCAAGGCTCAATCAAACGGAGCCGATTGTATGTTGGCAACGCCTGGTTCACGCTCATAATGTAATGGGGAACAGCTCAACGCTCATAATGTAATGGGGAGCGGCGGCCTATGATAATGTATGTACTGAAAATGATAAATTTAATCTAAACAATAACCACACAAACAGTTGATACATGTTGAATACACATTTGTTCATAGATATGATGGATGCACAATAGTTTAAATATAATAAATAATAAGACACATGATACACCCCAAAAACGTGATTAAAACGGGGAATTTGTAGAGATTCACTCACATTGGGTGCGTTCGGTTGATGATGTTGAATGCGCACGAGTTTAGAGGATTGATCGACGAGGAAAAACTAACCTAATTAATAACGAAAAAGTAAGGTAAATAAATGGATTTTATTAACAATTTTAATAGGATTTTTGGATATATTTTTGTGAGTTTAAGGCTATTTTCTAACTTTAAAAATGTTATTTTTAAGTATTTTTAATATATTTTTAATTTAAATAAATAAATAAAATAATAAAAAAATGTTGACTTTTTGACTTGATCGTTGACCGTTGACCATTACTATTGACCGTTGACCGGTTCGGTCGTTTGTATGTGTGCACTGGGTGAGACTCGAACACATGACCTTCCGTACGCGTGCACGCAGCTCTACCAACTGAGCTACGTGTCTAACCCGAAATATTTCTGTTTTCAATTATATTTATACCTATTTAAGTTAATCCGAAAATCATTGATTTTAAAAAGGACTTAATGGTATCGACTCGGTGCTCTCCACAGGTCTCGAACCCGGGACCTGTGGTTTAGTTTGGCACACAGTCCACCGCTGGACTGTGTGTCTAACTTGGTAAATATTCCGGTTTTTATTATACTTAACATGATTCTGCGTGTGGATCTGGTTCGGTTTAAAAAAAACAATTTTATTACAGCGAGTGTGCGTGTGTCAAGGATCAAACTCGGGACGTATGCGTATTGTTTGCACACAGTCCACCGCTGGACTGTGTGTCTAACCCGTGATACCGATTTTAATTAATCTTATATCATACACGACTTCGTCTTCTTCGTTCAAAACACAGACAATGATTAAACCAACTGTTTCTTGTTTAATTTGATTAACGGACAATATCAACGATTGAAATGCAATGGACAGAGAAAGTTTGGGGAGAGGATGTACCGAACAGATGACTTTTTCAGAACTCCGGCAAGGATTCGTCGGCTCTGTTTTGTAAACTTCGGCTGCTAGGATCAATTAACAGTTTGAATGGATTAGATGTGAAATTGAACTACTGAGTAATGATTACAGTAGGTTTAAATGATCATACCGGTTAACAGCGAGTTTCTGGAAATTCCAGAAGTTTTCCGGCGAAAACAGAATACGTCGTCTGGGATTGATTCTGGGTGATGGAGTGATGTTAGACTATGTCTAATAATGGAATGAAACAGAAAAAGTCGAGGTATTTACCGTGTAGATGAAAGTCTCGTTTTTCCGGCGACTTGCAGAGAATTCCGGCGAGTGAAATTTCTTGCGACAGAGATTCTTCAGAGGTTTAAGGTGAGTGTGGGTGATGTCAGTATGAGCTCTAAGATCTTATTTTTGGGTAAGCAGACGGAATGGAATGAATTCGGTTTTCCGGCGAAAATTTCCGGTTAATTTACAGAGAAATCCGGCGACTGCGGCGAAGTTTTCTGAGCAAAATGAAGAGTGTAAGTTGGACAAATTCGTGAGTTCAACTGATGAATAAAGTATCTCTCAGTTTTAATTGTATTTCCGGTTTTGAATTTAAAGTTATCGGTTACGATTTGATTTGAATGAGTGACCTTAAAATTTTCAGTTATAACCGGCGCTGCTGTAAATGCGTCCGTTATGACAAAAGAAAACGTTAATAATTGACGAATTCGTCGGGATTTCCGGCGAGAATGACTTGAGTGCGCTGAGTGACCGAATTCGATTTCAGTTTTTATTATATGTATTAATTGAATCAATAAATCAACAAGAAACACAAGTGGCGGAGTGGTTGGGCGAGTGTGAGTTAAGTCTTTGTGAAACATTCGGCTGACCCGGGTTCGAAACCCGGCATCAGTATTTTATTTTTATTTCATTATTTTTAATAGATTTTCAATTATAAATTTTATATTCTAAAATAATTATTAATTATGTATCGTTTAAAATTAATTTGAGCATTAAATATGCAACAAAATTTTTAACTGGTTGTTCGGTTAATAAACGAAGCGGGTTTGGTAAATCCGGTTTTTGACGGATGTTACAGTATCCCCTACTTTTAGAAATTTCCTCCCGAAATTTAAGTAGTGGCATGTTTGACTCCAAAGAATGGTGTTTTAATTTGACAATTACATACTTAGAAGGGAGTAAGAGTTTAATTTTTTGTTTGAGGCGGTAACGTTCCTTGTAGGGGTTGAATAACCTGCTACAGGAATCGCTTTTTGTTGCCTAAAGTTTATGAATACGGAACATGGATACACAGAGTTGATTGACTAAGTATAATTTCATGCGCAAGAGTTTTGATATGTTTGGAAAGATAAGGTTATATCCTAAAACAAACTTTTACTACTAAAACCTACATGGAACCTCTCATAACCGCCTGACAATGCCTCTGATCCTTTGGCAAGAATACTTATATATAGGAAGTACCAACGGCGTATCCACCATATTCTTGTCAAATTTTCATTGGTTTTATCAGTAAGTTATGATTAGTTCTATGATGTGACTCTAGAACATAAACAAACACGACAACCAAAGCTTGAGTCTTAATTCTGATAGTATACATGCTTGAATAATGACAGTACCTCTCTCGTTTGTTATGATGGAGAGGTTAGTCTATGTAGAAGTGAGACACAGCCCAACTTCCTTAAATGATGAGATTGAAATGATATGAATGCTAAATCAGTGAGTATAAAACAAACTTCAACCAAGACATTACTAAATCCTATATGGAACTTTTCATAACCGCCTGACAATGCCTCTGATCCTTTGGCAAGAATACTTATATATAGGAAGTACCAGCGGCATAACCACCATATTCTTGTCAAATTTTCATTGGTTTTGTCAGTAAATTATGATTAGTTCTACTCTAAAACATAAGTAAACACAACAACCAAAGCTTGAGTCTCAATTCTGAAAGGATACATGACTGAATGATGACGGTACCTCTCTCGTTTGTTATGATGAAGGGGTTAGTCTATATAAAAGTGAGACACAACCCAACTTCTTTAAATGATGAGATCGAGGTACGTCGAGATGTCTGATGATATGAATGTTAAAACCATGAGTATAAAACAAAATTGAGGTAGTAATTCGCATTAAGATTCTTGGATTCAATTTTCAATTTACAAATGAGATACGTGAAGATTGAGATAAACATAAATAAAACATAAACACTAAGCGGTTTGGAGTTGAACTCTTGATTTTTTTAGTGAAGAAACTAGTTGGGTGGTTCGTTTGGGCCGTCATTATCTTCAATAGGATTGGAGTTGATGTTGAAAACTCTTCCTCTTGCTGGTGGCCTAGTGGTTGGGTTTTCTTGATTTGCTTGGTTAACTGGGTTTGCTTGAGCTTGGGCGTGTATGATGTTAACTAATCGAGGGCACGTGTTTCTAAAGTGGTTAGGGTCGCCACAATTGAAACAAGCTCGAACATATGGGAGCATGGGGTATTGAGGTTGTTGATATGTTTGGATCATGTTTTGAGTAGGGGGTAAGGTTTGGTTTTGAGAGGTGCGGCAAACCTTGCTCGAATGACCATAGCGTCCACAATTCGCACATAGTCGACAAGGTAAGGTAAATGGATGGTGATAAGAACAGGTATTGCATTGAGGGTGAGGTCCAAAGTAAGGTTTCTTATTTGGGTAAGTTGAGTTGGGTGCTACTTGAGTGATTGGGATAGCTTGGAGGGGTATGGCTTGTGACGTTGGTTGATTGTGTTGGGTGACAGCGAAAAGTTGCCCATCTCGTTTTCTCTTAGAAATGGGTTGAGAAAGGGATTCGGTTTGGGTGGAGTTCGAGGTTTCAGTTTGTCACACCCCGACCCGCAGCGGAAAAGGTGATCGGGGCATGATTGGGTTTTCATCAAAGCTCATGACATTTATTATAACGTTTCATATTTATTATTACAATTTAAAGGAAATCATAAAATCGTAATTACAATTTTGAATGGTGACAATATACATGTTTTAATTTTGATAGTATACATGTTTGAATGGTGACACAATCCAATTTCTTTAAATGATGAGATGATATGAATGTTAAATCAGTGAGTATAAAACAAACTTCAACCAATACAATACTAAATCCTACATGGAACTTCTCATAACCGCCTGATAATGCCTCTGATCCTTTGACAAGAATACTTATATATAGGAAGTACCAGCGGCGTATCCACCATATTCTCGTCAAATTTTCATTGGTTTTATCAGTAAGTTATGATTAGTCCTATGTGACTCTAAAACATAAACAAACACAACAACCAAAGCTTGAGTCTTAATTCTGATAGTATACATGTTTGAATAGTGACAATACCTCTCTCGTTTGTTATGATGGAGAGGTTAGTCTATGTAGAAAATGGAACACAATCCAATTTCTTTTAATGATGAGATGATATGAATGTTAAATCAATGAGTATAAAAAAAACAAAACTGAAATAGTAATTCGCATTAAGATCCTTGGATAAGTTTCCAATTTATAACTGGGATATGGAAAAATTGAGATAACATAAAGAAAAACGTAAAAACTAAGCGGTTGGAGTTAAATCTTGATTTTTTGGTGAAGGGGACTAGTTGGGTGGTTTCGTTTGGGCCGCCATTATCTTCAACAGGATTGGCGTTGATGTTGAAAACTCTTCCTCTTGCTGGTGGCCTAGTGATTGGGTTTCCTTGATTTGCTTGGTTAACTGGGTTTGATTGAGCTTGAGCGTTTATGATGTTAACCAATCGAGGGCACGTGTTTCTAAAGTGCGTAGGGTCGCCACAATTAAAACAAGCTCGAACATATGGGAACATGGGGTATTAGGGTTGTTGATAGGTTTGGATCATGTTTTGAGTAGGGGGAGAGATTTGGTTTTGAGAGGTGCGGCAAGCCTTGCTCAAATGACCATAGCGTCCACAATTCGCACATAGTCGACAAGGTAAGGTAGATGGATGGTGATAAGAACAGGTGTTCATCGAGGGTGAGGTCCAAGGTATGGTTTCTTATTTGGGTAAGTTGAGTTGGGTGCTATTTGAGTGATTGGGATAGTTTGGAGGGGTATGGCTTGTGAAATTGGTTGGTTGCGTTGGGTGACAGCGAAAAGTTGCCCATCTCGTTTTCTCTTGGAAATGGATCTTGAAGGGGATTCGGTTTGGGTGGAGTTTGAGGTTTCAGTCGATGCTTTATCCTTCTTCTTCTCTTCCTTGAAGTCTTTATTCCGTATGCGTTTCTCGGTGAGCTCTGTAGCTAACTCCATTGCTGCTTCCAAAGTTGCAGGTGTGGTACTTATTACAGAGTCTTGAATTTTTTACGGAAGACCTCGAATGTAGTGCTCGATCAAACGGTGGAGAGGAGTGAACAAGTTGGGAACCATTTGATTTAACTCGAGGAATCTTTTGTTGTATGTGGTGTGGTCGCCTTCCTTTTGCTTCAACGAATAGAACTCATCCTCTAATTTCTTGATTTCGCTCCTTGGGCAAAACCGTCTTGTCATAATTTCCTTCAACTCATCCCAAGTCAAAGTAATAGCATCTTCAACACCTCGTTTGGCCTTCTCTGTATTCAACCAAGTAAGTGCTATTCCAAGTAAACGACCAGTAGCATATCGCACTTTGCGATCATCGGGGCAATCGCAATTTAGAAATGTGTTTTCCATTTCTTCAAACCAATGGAGGAGAGCGGTGACACCTTCCGTTCCTTCGTATTTTGGAGGGTCGCAGGATTTGAAATGCTTGAAGGTGCATTTAGTGGTATTTGGGGGAAGGTTGATAACATTTTGATCTCCTTGGTTGACGGGATTAGCGGTAAGGGCTTGTTGGACTTGAATTACAATGTTGGGTATTACGGCAGCCATTTGTTGAGCGATTTGGGCAGCCATGCGCTCGCGGGCTTTTCCTGATCTCATCTTCCTACGAGCGAGGCTAGAAGACATCTACAAGGAATACATATCAAGAGTTTGAGTTGGATGTTTTAGGGATCATGTGTCGTATTTAGGAATGAACATTCATAAAATAAATATAGAATAATAAATCTACTACATCCATAGGATGTCTTGGGCTTTGCTCATAATTGGGCCTTGCAGGCCGCCATACTTCATCTTCGTAATCATGTGGGCCCCCATGACTACCGGGTTTTTCATATTGTTCGCATGTGTTAGCCTGGTTACGTACATTAAAACCCGGAGAAAATCGAGAAATATGTATGTAACGTATGATATTCGGAATGTATCCAGGTGTGGACACGGTGACACCTCAAAGTGGGGTTAGTTCGAACGACGTTTGGTGTGGCATGCTTTGGCCTAATAGGTCCTTCGTACTCTCATCGTTAGTCCCCAGGTAGGCAAACTGGTGCGTTATATTGGATTTATACGAATGCCAACCTAGACAGGACGTTCCGACTACCGGTACTTGTACCCTTACAGTTACTACATGCCCGTCGCAGAACTCACTTTGATGAGATTTGAAAAATGAAAAATGCGACAAAATCTTGAATAACGAAAGTATGAAGATGAATTGAATATGTGAACATTGAAATATGTATGATGAATATGTATGTATGTATGTATGTTTGACGGTAAGTATGATTCACTATGTATTACAAAATGTAGTATCGGAAGTGTTTGCATGCATTTGTGTATGTAATAAATATGAAAGAAATAAACATCATGAGTTTGCATATAACCACATAAACAATTAAAATCTAATCAACTATAGTATAGGCTCTAAGGGTCTAATAACCTATCCTATATCCCTATAGTCATGGCTCTGATACCAATCTGTCACACCCCGACCCGCAGCGGAAATGGTGATCGGGGCATGATTGGGTTTTCATCAAAGTTCATGACATTTATTATAACGTTTCATATTTATTATTACAATTTAAAGGAAATCATAAAATCGTAATTACAACATGTTCTACACAATCTTTCTAGACTTCATTATTTTCTTCTAAGGCATTTCCTATGTTTTCCTTGCTTCATCCTGTTCACCTGTATCATGTGTAAAAATGGTTTTTGGATCAACAAAAAGTTGGCGAGTGAATCCTATGAAAAACATTTGAACAAGTTTATTGAATTGATTATAAAATAAAGTGCATAACCACATATGAGTAAATATAGATGTAAACTTATTCACAAAACACTTAATTTTAAATAATGCACACACATACAATAATAGCTTGTTTTGAGGCACGCGTTGCTCAACTCGTCTCCCACGAGGAACTGATGGGCCTAATGAATGGGTTTTGAGGCACGCGTTGTTCTACGAACTGATGGGCCTAATGAATGAGTTTTAAGGCACGCGTTGTTCAACTCGTCTCCCACGAGAACTGAGGGGCCTAACAAATAATTTGCATACAACTTGACAATATGTAGTACATAACTACAATCAATATTTACATTCTAAGTTTAGATCATAATATGGTATAGCACGAGTTTGAATTAACGAATTAGTTTAAGCGACACATGATACACCATAAAACGTGTAATAAAAAGGGGAGTTGTAAGATTCACTCACATTGGGTGCGTTCGGTTGATGATGTTGAATGCGCACGAAGTTGGATTTAACCACGAGTGAAACTAACCTAGATAATAAGATAATGGTTCGGTAAATAAGCGGATTTAATTGATCAATTTTTAGTAGGATTATTGGATATATTTTTGTGAGTTTAAGGCTATTTTCTAACTTTAAAAATGTTATTTTTAAGTATTTTTAATTTAAATAAATAAATAAAAGTAATAAAAAATGTTGATTTTTGACTGTTGACCATTGACTTGTTGACCGTTGACTTGTTGACCGGTTCGGTCGGTTATATGTGTGCGCTGGGTGAGACTCGAACCCGTGACCTCCCCTACGCGTGCACGCAGCTCTACCAACTGAGCTACGTGTCTAACCCGAAATATTTCTGTTTTTAATTATATTTATATACTAATTAAATTAATCCGAAAATCACTTATTTTAAAAAGGATTTAATGTATCGACTCGGTGCTCTCCACATGTCTCGAACCCGGGACCTGTGGTTTAGTTTGGCACACTGTCCACCGCTGGACTGTGTGTCTAACTTGGTAAACATTCTGGTTTTTATTATACTTATCAGTTAACTGCGAGTGGATCCGGTTCAGTTAAAAAAGGCATTTTTATTTCAAGAGAGTGAGGTTGGGACAGGAATCGAACTCGCGAAGTGTATGTATTTGTTTGCACACAGTCCACCGCTGGACTGTGTGTCTAACCCGTTCATAAAACTGATTTTAATTGATCTTATAACATAACCGGACTTCGTCTTCTTAGCTCAAGAACACAGACAATGATAATTCGACTGATTCATGTCTAATTCGATTAACAAACATTATAAGTAGTTGAAAGGTAATGAACGGAGAGAGTTTGGGGATAGGAGGTACCGATCAATGTCTTTCACAGAACTCCGACAAAGATTCGTCGGCTCTGTTTGTGAACTTCGGCTGTTAGAATCAATTAATAGTTCTGTTCGATTAGTTATGAAATTGAGGTACTTAAACAAGGATTAACAGAAGTTTGAAGGGTTATACCGATTCACAGCGTGAGATCAGAAATTTCAGAGGTTTTCCGGCGAGAACTGAATATTCCGGCTACGTCGTCTGGGATTGATTCTGATGGTTGGATTGAAGTTAGTAACAGTCTAACAACGGATTGAAACGGAAAGAGTCGAGGTATTTACCGTTTTGAGGTGAGTCTCGGTTTTCCGGTGAAAGTCCGGTGATGGCAGGATATTTCCGGCGAGTGAAATTGCGTCGAGAAAAGGTGCGATTTTGAGCGGAAAGGCTACCAGAGATTTGTGGGTGAATTTAGAGGGAAAAATCGAGATGCATGGGGTCTGATTTCAGTCTCGATTCATGGTCAGTAATTTTTCAGGCGGTTACACTGATGTCGCGAGTTCAGACATCGGTTATAACCGACGTTGAGGTTAATGCTTCGGTTAAATCAGAAGAAACCGTCAATTATCGGCGAAATCGTCGGGATTTCCGACGACTGCGAATTGGGGCGCTCAGTTGCCTGATTTGAAATCGAGATTTTGATATTTGAATTAATTGTTTTGATACATTACTAAAGAACACAAGTGGCGGAGTGGTTTGGTGAATGAGTTAAGGCTTTGCTGACCCGGTTGACTCGGCTGACCCGGGTTCGAATCCCGGCAGCCTTGTTTTATTTTTATTTCACTATTTTTAATACATTTTCAAATATAAATTTTATATTCTAATATACTTATTAATTATGTATCGTTTAAAATTAATTTGAGCATTAAATATGCAATGAAATTTTTAACTGGTTGTTCGGTTAATAAACGAAGCGGGTTTGGTTAATCCGGTTTTTTGACGGATGTTACACAGTTGATGCTTTATCCTTCTTCTTCTCCTCCTTGCAGTCCTTATTTCTTATGCGGTTCTCGGTGAGTTCTGTAGCTAACTCCATAGCTGCTTCCAAAGTTACAGGTGTGGTACTTATTACAGAGTCTTGAATTTTTGAAGGAAGACCTCGAATGTAGTGCTCGATCAAACGGTAAAGAGTAGTGAACAAGTTGGGGACCATTTGATTTAACTCAAAGAATCTCTTGTTGTATGTGGTGTGGTCGCCTTCCTTTTGTTTCAAAGAATAGAACTCATTCGCCAATTTCTTGATTTCGCTTCTTGGGCAAAATCGTCTTGTCATGATTTCCTTCAACTCTTCCCAAGTCAAAGTCATAGCATCTTCAACACCTCGTTTGGCCTTCTCTGTATTCCACCATGTAAGTGCTATTCCAAGTAAACGACCAGTAGCATATCGCACTTTGCGATCATCGGGGCAATCGCAATTTAGAAAAGTGTTTTCCATTTCTTCAAACCAATGGAGGAGAGCGGTGACACCTTCAGTCCCTTCGTATTTTGGAGGGTCGCAGGATTTGAAATGCTTGAAGGTGCATTTAGTGGCTTTTGGGGGAGGATTGACAATGTTTTGATCTTCTTGATTGACGGGATTAGCGGTAAGGGCTTGTTGAACTTGAACTACAATGTTGGGTATTACGGCAGCCATTTGTTGAGCGATTTGGGCAGCCATACGCTCGCGAGCTTTTGCTGCTCTCATCTTCCTACAAGCGGAATTAGAAGACATCTACAAGGAATATATATCAAGAGTTTGAGTTGGATGTTTTTAGGATCATGTGTCGTATTTAGGAATGAACATTTATAAAATAAACATAGCATAATAAATCTACTACATCCATAGGATGTCTTGGGCTTTGCTCGTAATTGGGCCTTGCATACCGCCATACTTCACCTTCGTAATCATGTGGGCCCCCATGATTACCGGGTTTTTCATATGGTTCGCATGTGTTAGCCTGGTTACGTACACTAAAACCCAGAGAAAATCGAGAAATAAGTATGTAACGTTTGATATTCAGAATGTATCCAGGTGTGGACACGGTGACACCTCAAAGTGGGGTTAGTTCGAACGACGTTTGGTGTGGCATGCTTTGGCCTAATAGGTCCTTCGTACTCTCATCGTTAGTCCCCAGGTAGGCAAATTGGTCCGTTATATTGGATTTATACGAATGCCAACCTAGACAGGACGTTTCGACTGCCGGTACTTGTACCCTTACAGTTACTACATGCCCGTCGCAGAACTCACTTTGATGAGATTTGAAAAATGAAAAATGCGACAAATCTTGAATAACGGAAGTATGAAGATGATTTGAATATGTGAACATTGAAATATGTATGATGAATATGTATGTAAGTATGTATGTTTGACTGTAAGTATAATTCACTATGTATCACAAAATGTAATATTGGAAGTGTTTGCATGCATTTGTGTATGAAATAAATATGAAAGAAATAAACATCATGAGTTTGCATGTAACCACATCAACAATTAAAATCTAATCAACTATAGTATAGGCTCTAAGGGTCTAATAACCTATCTTATATCCCTATAGTCAAAAGCTCTGATACCAATCTGTCACACCCCGACCCGCAGCGGAAAAGGTGATCGGGCATGATTGGGTTTTCATCAAAGCTCATTACATTTATTATAATGTTTCATATTTATTAGTACAATTTAAAAGAGATCATACAATCAAATCATACAAATACAACATGTTCTATACATCTATCTAAACTTCATTATTTTTCTTCTAAGGCACTTTCCTATGTGTTCCTTGCTTCATCCTTTCCACCTGTATCATGTGTAAAAATGGTTTTTGGATCAACAAAAGTTGGCGAGTGAACCTTGTTAGAAAACATTTATTATTTATTTCTTATTGTATTTAATATGGAAAAATTGTGCAATATTCATATATGAACAAACGTAAATAAACATACAATAACAAACAAATAGCATACAATAACAAACAACAACAAACAATAACATACGATAACAAAACAACTTGCATGAATATATAACATGAATGAAACTGTATATGTTGGCAACGTCACGTTCACGCTCATAATGTCATGGGGAACGGACGGCCTATGATAAATGTCTGTGCGATCAAGGCTCAATCAAATGGAGCCGATCGTATGTTGGCAACGCCTGGTTCACGCTCATAATGTAATGGGGAACAGCTCAACGCTCATAATGTAATGGGGAGCGGCGGCCTATGATAATGTATGTGCGATCAAGGCTCAATCAAACGGAGCCGATCGTATGTTGGCAACGCCTGGTTCACGCTCATAATGTAATGGGGAACAGCTCAACGCTCATAATGTAATGGGGAGCGGCGTCCTATGATAATGTATGTACTGAAAATGATAAATTTAATCTAAACAATAACCACACAAACAGTTGATACATGTTGAATACACATTTGTTCATGGATATGATGGATGCACAATAGTTTAAATATAATAAATAATAAGACACATGATACACCCCAAAAACGTGATTAAAACGGGGAATTTGTAGATATTCACTCACATTGGGTGCGTTCGGTTGATGATGTTGAATGCGCACGAGTTTAGAGGATTGCTCGACGAGGAAAAACTAACCTAATTAATAACGAAAAAGTAAGGTAAATAAATGGATTTTATTAACAATTTTAATAGGATTTTTGGATATATTTTTGTGAGTTTAAGGCTATTTTTTAACTTTAAAAATGTTATTTTTTAAGTATTTTTAATTGATTTTTAATTTAAATAAATAAATAAATAAAATAATAAAAAATGTTGACTTTTTGACTTGACCGTTGACCGTTGACCATTACTGTTGACCGTTGACCGGTTCGGTTGTTTGTATGTGTGCGCTGGGTGAGACTCGAACCCATGACCTTCCGTACGCGTGCACGCAGCTCTACCAACTGAGCTACGTGTCTAACCCGAAATATTTCTGTTTTTAATTACATTTATACACTATTTAAGTTAATCCGAAAATCATTTATTTTAAAAAGGACTTAATGGTATCGACTCGGTGCTCTCCACCGGTCTCGAACCCAGGACCTGTGGTTTACGTTTGGCACACAGTCCACCGCTGGACTCTGTGTCTAACTTGGTAAATATTCCAGTTTTTATTATACTTAACATGATTCTGCGTCTGCATCCGGTTCGGTTTTAAAAAAAACATTTTTATTACAGCGAGTGTGCGTGTGTCAAGGATCGAACTCGGGACGTATGCGTATTGTTTGCACACAGTCCACCGCTGGACTGTGTGTCTAACCCGTTTATAATACCGATTTTAATTAATCTTATATCATACACGACTTCGTCTTCTTCGTTCAAAACACAGACAATGATTAAACCAACTGTATCTTGTTTAATTTGATTAACGGACAATATCAACGATTGAAATGCAATGGACAGAGAAAGTTTGGGGAGAGGATGTACCGAACAGATGACTTTTTCAGAACTCCGGCAAGGATTCGTCGGCTCTGTTTTGTGAACTTCGGCTGCTAGGATCAATTAACAGTTTGAATGGATTAGATGTGAAATTGAACTACTGAGTAACGATTATCAGTAGGTTTAAATGATCATACCGGTTAACAGCGAGTTTCTGGAAATTCCAGAAGTTTTCCGGCGAAAACAGAAAATCCGGCAACGTCGTCTGGGATTGATTCTGGGTGATGGAGTGATGTTAGACTTTGTCTAATAATGGAATGAAACAGAAAAAGTCGAGGTATTTACCGTGTAGATGAAAGTCTCGGTTTTCCGGCGACTTGCAGAGAATTTCGGCGAGTGAAATTTCTTGCGACAGAGATTCTTCAGAGGTTTAAGGTGAGTGTGGGTGATGTCAGTATGAGCTCTAAGATCTTATTTTTGGGTAAGCAGACGGAATGGAATGAATTCCGTTTTCCGGCGAAAATTTCCGGTTAATTTATAGAGAAATCCGGCGACTTGCGGCGAAGTTTTCTGAGCAAAATAAAGAGTGTAAGTTGGATAAATTCGTGAGTTCAACTGATGAATAAAGTATATCTCAGTTTTAGTTGTATTTCCGGTTTTGAATTTAAAGTTATTCGGTTACGATTTGATTTGAATGAGTGACCTTAAAATTTTCAGTTATAACCGGCGCTGCTGTAAATGCGTCCGTTATGACAAAAGAAAACGTCAATAATTGACGAATTCTCGGGATTTCCGGCGAGAATGACTTGAGTGCGCTGAGTGACCGAATTCGATTTCAGTTTTTATTATATGTATTAATTGAATCAATAAATCAACAAGAAACACAAGTGGAGGAGTGGTTGGGCGAGTGTGAGTTAAGTCTTTGTGAAACATTCGGCTGACCCGGGTTCGAAACCCGGCATCAGTATTTTATTTTTATTTCATTATTTTTAATAGATTTTCAATTATAAATTTTATATTCTAAAATACTTATTAATGATGTATCGTTTAAAATTAATTTGAGCATTAAATATGCAACGAAATTTTTAACTGGTTGTTCGGTTAATAAACGAAGCGGGTTTGGTAAATCCGGTTTTTTACGGATGTTACAAACGCGTTATGAAGATCTTCCATTTTTGAAAAACTGCCGAATTTTACCTGAAAAACACACTTTCACAAACTTCGAAAAATGATCAGTACACTGACAACGGGCGAACTTGCAGTTTGAGAAAATCAGGTTTTGTTTTAACACAAGTTCGGGCGAACTTGTGTTTGGAGATTTGAAAATTTTCAACTTTAAACACGTTCGGTCGGACTTGTTAAGAATTTTAAGAGAATAAGCAAGTTCGGGCGAACTTGTGTTGACACTTTTTGAAAATCTCTCCCTGATGATGTTCGAGCGAACTTATGTTGATTCTCAAGCAGATTATCAAGTTTGGGCGAACTTATAAGTGAAATTCAACAATGTTTAATCAAGTTCGGGCGAACTTGATAGAAAATCTAGTTGAAACACAAACAAGTTCGAGCGGACTTCACTAAAATACTTGAAATATCAGTCAAGTTCGGGCGAACTTGATTAAAATAAGAGAATTTTAATCAAGTTGGGCGAACTTGATGTTAAGTTCGGCCAAAACTTGTTTGCAAAACATGGGTTTTTGAAATTTTTGATGTCAATTCGATTAATTTAATGTCCAAACTCTCAGGGGTTTACCACAAGTGTATTTTACATGACATATTCAATTTTTAACCAATTTTGAGCGTGAATTCTTCAAATGTGTGAAAAAGTTAAGAAAATGGTAGAAAAGAGATGAAAATAGAGTAATTCTTGAAGTGATTCCACCAAATCTAGGTATCAAGGCTCTGATACCACTTGATAGGACCGTCCTTCTTTAGCACAGGAACCTAGATTTGTTTCTAACGTCCAATTAGGCGGAAACTAATGACGTTTAATCGTATAACAAGAATACTCATTTAATGTTTGTTTATTGAACAATATTGTTCAATACATTCAAGTCCCGGATCCGACAGAGCTTCGCCGTCTGTGTGCCAAAATCTTTGATCCTTACAAATGAAATCCCAAGGCACCTATTTATAGGAATACAATTTCGCTAGGAAGGATAACAAGTTTGGGCGAACTTGTCTTGAACAAGTTCGGCCGAACTTGTTCTCACATCTTAGTTCCGGGCGAACTTGACCTTTTACATACATAAATACGCCTTTTTCTAACGTGATATCACCTATTCTAAACAGACTCGATACAAGACTAAGACATAGACACGCTGTACTAACAGACCCCCCCTTGAATATCGTCTTTGTCTTGATCAGTCTTCAGAAGCTCTTGTTCATTCCAGACTCGTTCTGGTGTAATGACGTAGGCAACAGACATAGGCACTAACACATAAACTTTCTGTTTGAATCAAAACTTTTCAAAACTTGTTTATGTTTATCCAACTTGAGTTAATCTCATCTCAAACCTATGTCCTAATGCTTACAACACTTCTTGTGGTTGGTTAGGCTTAACAACAAGGTTGAGACATTCAAACAAGAGGTGTAAACCTCACAATAATTTGTTTTCATAGAGCTTCAAGCTCACAAGTGGTGCAAGTTCACAACTTGTTCATGTATGTCCACCTTGGTTAGCCTTGGCTATCCTAAACCTTGAGACCACACATCACTTGATGATTTTCATCATTATCTCAAGTAGTTTACTAGTTCTAAAGTGTCACAACCCCGACAAGCCATTGACATGTGTCCTTGTATGCTCTCCGGGTTGTATTCACTTGGCTACTTGATATCATGGTGACACACTTTACGATTCTTGTCATTCACACTCTTGTTTATGTTATTCATTCATGACCCTCCTTGTTGTCTATGACAACTTGTGTAGTGGTGAATCATATAATGAGGTTAAATGGATGTTCATCATCCTACCTCCATGCTTGACTTACTTGAATATTTAGGGGTACCCAAGTGGATGGTTCATCCTCCCACCTCTTACATGATCTTACTACTAAGTATATATTATGGACTATAATATAATCCTAAGAACCGAAACCTTGATAATGGCTAAGTAATCATCTATCGAGTAATTAAGTTTATCTCTAAAGTACATAGTTCCTTGTTACGATTCTAATAGGTCTCGAGCCTACGAAACCATATGAACCCCTTTTCGGGTTATCATAGTGTCAAGAACAAGTGCTATGTCTTAGTGAATATTTTTCATACATAATACTTTATTCCTATTTCCGTAATCTCGCTCAAATAATCCAAATCTACCGTTAGACTCATAACTAATACCTAATTTCTTCTTGTAGAAGGACAAGGTTCCAAACTCTAATCAACACAACAAAGCTCCCGGGATTTACTTAAGTGGAACACTTAGCAAAACCGTGAGTACACTCGACCCATTTACCGTTTTAATCACTTTTGGGTTGTAACATGTTTACTTATCAAAATACACATATCACAAACTCATGCTTTACATGCTCAATCCTTATACATGAATACTTGTTATGCCTAGATACATGCTTGATTATACATGCTTTATCATTAACTTAGCTAGCCCAACTTATCATATATAGCACTATAGGAGTAGCACGCCGCCCGTCCGGGTTATGTTAAGATATTCATCCTCATTTTTGTCTAATCACTTTTGTGGCAAAGGAAGCTCGATCTCGTTAAAACTATTGTGGAAACTCGGGGTTTGATCTAGTATTGCATGATTAGTATGAACTTTGCTTACAATTACCATGTGGATTCGAGTTACACTTCTATACTTATGCTATGTATCACCAAACTTGTGTACTCGCCTTTCCTTTTGCAGTGACACGTATATTTAACATGTTACAGGTTGATGAAGGTTGCCATGAAATTGGAGTAGTGATGATGCTTAGATACACATATAGACGTTAGGTTTATAAAATTTTGTATCAGGTTTTGCCTTTGTTATTGTTTTATTCGAAATTTCTTGTATTGTATGACAATGTTGTTATGAATGAAATATGGGTTTATTTAAATATTGTCACCAATTAGTATTTACGAGCAATGAGCAATCTCGTTCATCTCACTCCGATGTTTCCGCCATCGGTTGGGGTGTGATAGATTGGTATCAGAGCCATAACTATAGGGAATTAGGTAGAATTGCCATGTTCGACCTAGTCTATAGTTTAAGTGTCTATTTTGACCATTCTTATATCATGCTTAATACTTTATTCTCCCTCATTTCTTCTTCCTTATCTTTTGGTCTTAAATTTACATAATGTCTTTCCTAAGACATCTTACATAATACACTTGAAGACTTGAAGACACTCATGATGCAAACGAGGCGATTTCCACCAAAATAGGTCCAATGACTTACAATTTTTGGTGAAATCCCTTATTCCGCGTATTCGATTTTTCACGAAGCTATACCATCAAGTTAGGAATGATATCCACATCTTGATGGAAACTTCCATTTCATATTCTAGTTGATCGTACAAACGAGTCGGAATATGCTCCTCGTTTAGTAAGAAACAACCACACTTACGGTACGAAATCATCAAGTTAGGGGTGAAACCCGCACCTTGTCGATTAAGTCCCATCCTTGATTTTCGCTCTCCCCAAAGTTTTGATTTTCTAATCTATTAGAGATGTGTAGTAACTGGAAGGGTAAAATACCGTTAGTCGCTTCTCGATGAGAGTATTTTACCTATAGGCCAAAGCACGTTTCTCTAATTAGAAAGGATCTTCGATTCACTTTGGAATTGTCGACGTTTCTCTACCCAAAACAATCTCATGTTTTATTGAGCCAATCTTTTATGCTATCTCAATTATTATGTGACTTTACACTTGTTACCTTATTCGTTTGAACCGTTACACATTTCGCACGTTTATCGCAATTAAAAACAATACTAATCCTTGTGAACAAACTAAATTTATACTCCTTATTCGCATCCATACGTGATTATACATGTTATACTTAATGAATTCATGCAACTTTGTGAACTATACTTGATGAACTCATTCAAATTTTATGTGAACCATGCTTGAACCTTATACATGCTTATTCACGCACAACTTTTTTTTCCCCATATTATGATCAAGTCTCATCCCTTTTCTTCTATGTTGAACCTCTAGATTAATTCTCCTAACTCGTCCAAGAAATCCAAGAGGTCCAACAAGGGTTCCAACAACAACAACAATGAAGACTCCATCTCCAAGCAAGAACTCGTCGGTCTTGTCGCCGAGCAAATGGCCGATCAAATGGCCCGTGTCATACCCGATATCGTTAGCCATCTTCAAACCATCCATACGAAGGCACACCCAAATCCTCTGCCAACTCAAAAACCGACAACCCCAAAACGTCCTTCCAATTCAAGCATTTAATGGCTTGTAAACCAGTAGAATTCACTGGCATGGACGGTGTTACCGCCATGATCAATTGGTTTGAAGCGATGGAGCTTACTTTTCTTCAGGGCGGGTGCCCTGATGAACTTCGAACCCTTAACGCTACCGGGGTCTTTCGCCAGAGAGCCCTCGAGTGGTGGACTACGGAACACAACAAGCGTGGCAACGAAGCAGCTCACGCTCTCACTTGGGACGAGCTCAAGCAGCTCATGAGAGATCAGTTATGTCCTCCCCACGAGACCCAGAAGCTCGAAAACGAATTCTGGAACCTCACGCAACAAGGTAACGACGCTGAAAGGCTGATCGCTCGCTTCAAACAGTTGAGATCATCTATCCTAGACAGGTGGATACCGTTCCCAAAGCGATAGATAAGCTTATTCGTTCGCTTTCGCCTGTGATCAGGAATCACGTAGCCGCTGCACGCTCCAGAACCATCGAAGAAGCCTATAGCACCATCATCGAGCTTAACCACAACTGCATCCTTCAGGGGGCCTACGACAAGGTTCCTACAAAGCATGCGCATCAAGCCACCGCAAATACCACCACTACCGAGTCGCCTCCCCCTCAACCTAAAAAGAACCCCATCAAGAACAAGAAGCGGAAGGCTTCGGTTCAAAACAACGCGGTTGTCACCTGCCTGCCCCTACGCCTTTAAATGCCATCTCCTCCACCCAAAACAACGATCCACCCAAACGAAGCTACACTGGTACTTGGCCTAGGTGTGATCGTTGCACCTACCACCATCTCCCATCCACCCCGTGTCGGAAATGCGCCAACTGTAACAGGATGGGGCAATTCGCTAGCCACTGTCGCCAACCCCAAAGCAACCAAGCCATTGTCCCTAACCCTAACCCGAACCAAACTCAACCGCAGCGACAAAATGCTCCTGTGCGAGCATGTTAAAAGGGTGGAGATCCCAATCATCTCGCCAATGTCTGTCCTCTCCTCAACCAGCAGCATTAGCACCAGCAACAACAGCAACCTGAGCCTGCTAAAGGACGAGCTTTCATGCTTACCTCCGCTCAAAGCTCTAACGACGTCATTTACGTTCCTTGTGAACCATATTTATGCTACTTGTCTATTTGATACTGGCGCCGATAGGAGTATTGTATCGCTAGAATTTGAACCTTTGCTTAAGTGCGAACGATCTAAAATGCCCAATCCTTTCGTTGTCGAAGTCGCTAATGGTAAAACCATCTCCGTTGATTCTGTTCTTTCTGGTTGCTCTTTGATTCTTAACGATCATTCGTTCTCCATTGACCTCATTCCCATGCAAATGGGTAGTTTCGACATCATAGTAGGCATGGATTGGCTTATGCGAGTTCGTGCCGAAGTTGTTTATTCCGAAAAGTTCATTCGCATCCCTCTTCCTCAATGTGATTCTCTACACGTCTATGGCGAGAAACCTTCTAAAGGTCTCAAGCTTATGTCATGCATCAAAGCGACAAGTACTTGCTAAGGAGTACTTTGCCTTTCTCGCCCATGTTGTGGAAAAGAAAGACAAAGGTCCGAGCATAAGTGATGTTCCTGTCGTTTGTGAGTTTCCTTCTGTTTTTCCCGAGGATCTTCCTAGTCCTCCGCCTCCTCAAGTTGTCGATTTTCGTATTGATCTTATCCCTGGCGCAACTCCTGTTGCGAAAGCTCCCTATCGTTTAGCACCCTCGGAGATGCAAGAGCTATCAAGCTAACTTCAAGAGCTTCTTGATAAAGGCTTTATACGCCCTAGTACTTCCCCTTGGGGCGCTCCCGTTTTGTTCGTCAAGAAGAAAGAGGGGACTTTTCGGATGTGCATTGACTATCGTGAGCTTAATAAACTTACAGTCAAGAACCGATACCCACTTCCTCGTATTGACGATCTCTTCGATCAATTACAAGGCGCAAAGTGCTTTTCAAAGATTGACCTCCGTTCTGGCTACCATCAACTTCGGGTTTCCGAGGAAGATGTACCCAAAACCGCTTTCCGCACACGTTACGGACACTACGAGTTCGTGGTCATGGCTTTTGGTTTGACCAATGCACCTGCATTGTTTATGGATCTCATGAACCGTGTGTGTAAGCCTTTTCTCGATCATTTTGTCATTGTATTCATCGACGATATCCTAATCTACTCCAAGATGAAAGAAGAACATGGACACATTTGCGTCTCATTCTTCAGCTTTTGCAAACCGAACGTCTTTATGCCAAATTATCCAAGTGTGAATTTTGGCTAAAAGAGGTTCAATTCTTAGGTCACACCGTCAATGAACTCGGTATTCATGTTGACCCTGCAAAGATAGAAGCTGTGAAGAATTGGATTGCACCTTAGTCGCCCTCTGAAACTCGTTCGTTCCTTGGCCTTGCTGGGTATTATCGTCGTTTCATCTCGCATTTCTCCAAGATTGCCGTTCCTTTGACTTCGTTGACTAAAAAAGATAAACCTTTTGTTTGGGGTCTAGAACAAGAGGAATCTTACCAAACACTCAAGGACATGTTTGTAATGCTCCTATCCTCACTCTCCCCGTGGGAACGGCGATTTCGTCGTGTATTGGGATGCCTCTAACCAGGGTCTTGGTTGCGTTCTCATGCAACGGGACAAAGTAAACGCTTACGCATTGAGACAACTCAAAATTCATAAGGAAAACTATACTACTCACGACCTTGAACTTGGTTAGTTGTTTTTGCATTAAAGATTTGGCGACACTACCTTTATGGTACAAAGTGTACGGTCTTCACCGACCATAAGAGCCTCCAACATATCTTTGATCAAAAGGAACTCAACATGCGTCAACGTTGTTGGGTAGAATTGTTAAACGACTACGACTGTGATATTCGCTACCACTCTAGCAAAGCGAATGTCGTGGCCGATGCACTTAGTCGAAAACTCATGTTAAGAGTGTTCGTTGCTACCAAATCGTGGGAAAACTTAACGAGTTGATTCGACAAGCACAATTTACCGCCATTAACGAGGGTAACCTTGATGTGAATTGAATTGTGGAGTCGAAAATGTCACACCCTCAATTTCCACTTGCGGAGTTTTACCGCGAGGCGTGTGAACAAACCAGAATCTGAAACACTAGTACGTCGAACGACTCTACATGATTTGATAATACGTTTTCCAAAATCGTTCATTGTAGATTTTATATCAATTACCAATATTTAGCAGAGCATTAGTTTTAAAGTTTGAGCGGAAGCATAAATAAGTAGTGATGCGGGCGCCAACACAAACGCCAAAACAAAAGAAAAATCCCAAAACAATATTAATAAGTAAGACTCGATAAAGATGTCTTGTTCAATGCATGTGCGTGCACCTAGAGCTCCTAGCGTCCTGAGAAACATGTAAAGAAACAAGTGTCAACATTAAAGATGAGTGAGTTCACAGGTTTTCATAAATTCGTTTGTTCGGTTATAGTTTGTTTTCTCCGTTATCCCTAACCCGGGATAACGTATTGGTTCCATTATTCCAACCCGGAATAATAAGTTGTTGCTTCCAATATTCCAAACCCGGAATATTAAGTTGTTGTATTACCAATATTCCAAACCCGGAATATTAAGTTGTTGTTTCCAATATTCCAAACCAGGAATATTAAGTTGATGTTTCCAATATTCCAAACTAGGAATATTAAGTTGATTCGTAATTAAGTTCAATGTTAATATATATAGGTAGCTAGCCTAAAGTCATGTCACGTAAGAGTTCGCGATCGAAGCTGACAGTTGTGCCTCCGTTTTGCCAGGCCTGTCACATGACCATGGCGATGTTAGGCCAATTATTCACCCGTTGACCATACCAGGTCGGCTAGCGCGACTAGCTCGGATGGGGCTCGTCAGACCCAGTAGTACTACTTATAATTCCCCCGCAATTTAACCCAAATACTAACGATCCGAGGAGATTGTCGAGGACTTAAGTGATAAAGCTGCTTAGTGACCATAACATTACATTAACATTAACTTAGTTACCGTATAGTTATGTGACGTTAAATTCGTATAACGTAAAGAGATTGAGTTTGAGAGTGTATACATGTTTCTCCCCCTGTTGTTTAAAAACCGGATAGAGTTAGGGGCCGTGAACTCATCTTTATTTGCTCGGTTAGTGTAGCAAAGATGTTATAAGAGATGGGACCGCTAGTTGTGTCCTAACAAACCAATTAATTACACGTCAGTGTGAAATCACACCAATACAAATTCCACACGCAATTTACTCACAAAGTGATACACACAAACAACATATCTAACACTCAAACATGCATGCAAGTATTCTCATGTGATCATAGTAATCAAACAACTTATTATGAACATATTCCAACTCCATGCAACACTTTAATGCATAAAATCACAGTTATCAACTTTCTGCTTAACACTCAATTATTCAGCTGTTTTCTAGGATTTTTATAAAATAGTTCTAACATTCCAAAAATTCCAATATTTTTACAGTAGGTGACATTTATACCATAGAAATTTATATAATTTTCCCAAGTCCTAAATCTTTACCAATTAACCATAAATATTAATTCACTAAGCTGCAGTCAGATTTACCGCTTTCTGACTGCAGTCCACGGAAGAATTTATTTAAAAATCACTGATCGTCCGATTAACAAAATTCCAGTTGGAGTTGCCCGGAAATTTCTATACCTAGTTTCTGTACAAAAATCATGACTCAACTCCCTACTGATTTTAAAATCTAGCTTGACAAACAACTAGCAAAATTTCAGGATTTTCACAGTTTTAGTTACTGAACTTATTTAGCCCTTTAAAAATATCAAACGACTTCAGAAAATTATGAATCCAGCGCCATTAGATTCCTTATTCAAATCTCTACGTTCTAGACATCAGAAAATCCGTTTTTCGACAACTATTGACCGAGTTACAGCCAGATGAAGTCGGCTGTAACTATTACACAGCATCCTGTTTCAGCATTATTGTTACCATTAATTCGTACAGCTCGTTCATATGGTTAACCTAGGTGATCAAAAACCGATTTCTAATCCTAGATCAATACCAATATCTCATCCATGCAAACCCTAGTCCTTACTTCTAGTTTTTACAAACACATCATACCTGCAACTTATGATTTCCGAAAACAATCATACACATGATCAAGCATCAAAACAGCCGATTATTTACAGCACTTATAATCCGAAAACAAGATGATCAATTCGTTCAAGCATATATATCCGAAACATTTATATCAATTCCTTCAAGCATATATATATATATCCGAAACATTTATATCAATTCCTTCAAGCATATATATATATATATATCCGAAACAATACAATCATCTATCTCATTCTATTATGCAAATCCGAAAACTATACCATCATGCAAATCTGAGAACAGCAACAATCAAGACACATATATCCGAACATGATATGACAAATTCGAGTCTTTTAACGGTAGAGTAAACGAACCGTGATTTAGATAAGAAAACGATGATCAACAAAAATCGCTGCCGAGGACTGAGATGGCGAGGGCTGTTGCGACCGGGAGGAAGGAAAGGGCTGATCTCGTGACTGAGGACTAAAGCTAAACTGTTTGTGATTGAGATGGGGTGTATTATGATTGAACTGGCGATCGAGAAAATGAGTAAGGGGCTGCCGTCGGCTGCTAACTTCAATAGGGTTTTTATAATTTTTGAAGGAGCATGCATAGATGATATAAATAGGCAAAGAGGGAGGTGAGGGTTGCGGTTTTAGATAAGCATTCGTGGCCGAGGATCCTAGGTTGGTTCGGTTTGGTTTTGATCGTATGGCCGAGGACTAGGGTGGGTCGGTTTGGGTTTGATCTTCACGGCCGAAACATGTTTGGGCTGTTTTGGTTTGGTTTGGGTTCGATCGGCCGAATAGTTTTAGGTTTGCTACGGATTTGGGTTTGATCTTGGCCGAATTAGTTTTAGGTTTTGATCTTGCGGCCAAGACATGTTTGAGTCCTAACTTGGTTAATTCCTAGAGTTACAATGAATCAAAGCTGGTTCGTGTCGCGGTTCGGTTCAGTTCATGTACGTATCTACTCTAATTATTCAATTACTAAAACAATCACACAACACACATCTCGTGTTCATTTAATTCGTACACGTTCGTACACATAGCACGTAATTAGATTGACAAGTATTACGTTTAAGTTATCCGAAAAACCCGGGATATCACATTATCCCCATGTTGAAAGAATTTTCGTCCCGAAAATTGAGTAAACGCGGTTTAGCATGTAGCGTACATGTTCAGAGTGCCACGCACAAAGAGTTAGTTCGTTAATGATGGTACGCAACGTTACAAGAGGTTCCCAAGTGTCATACACAAAGATTTCCAAGTGCCATGCACAAGAATTTAGTCAACAATAGTACACGAAAGTATGAGAAATTTCCAGGTTGTCACAGAAAACCCACTCGAAGCTAAACCTAATGGTAGTCTTTACTACCATAGTCGTATTTGGATTCCCGATCGTCTCAATATTTGGTCTACTTTGATGGATGAAGCCCACAAATCCCGATACTCCGTTCATCCTGGCGGTGATAAGATGTACCATGATTTACGTGCATCCTATTGGTGGACTGGGATGAAACGTGCTATTGCTCTTTACGTATCCAAATGCCTTATGTGTTCCAAAGTCAAGGCAGAACATCAACGTCCCTCTGGTTTGCTCGAACAACCAGAAATCCCTGTTTGGAAATGGGAGAGCATAGCCATGGATTTCATTATGAAATTGCCTCGTACTGCGTCTGGTCATGACAGCATTTGGGTCATCATTGACCGATTGACCAAATCCGCGCACTTCCTTGCCATTCGTGAAGATTACAACGTTGAGAAATTGGCTCGTATCTACACAAGAGAAATCATTAGTCGTCATGGTACTACTCTTGATATTATTTCTGATCACGACGCTCGTTTCACCTCTCGCCTTTGGCAAACTTTTCAATCCGCCCTTGGCACTCGTCTTAACCTTAGCACCGCTTTTCATCCTCCGTCTGATGGTCAAACTGAGCGTACTATCCAAACTTTGGAGGATATGCTTCGGTCATGCGTAATCAATTTTGGCGGCAATTGGGATTCGCACTTACCCTTGGTTGAATTCTCGTACAACAATAGTTATCACGCTAGTATTCAAATGGCTCCATTTGAAGCATTGTATGGTCGCAAGTGCCGTTCGCCTATTTGTTGGCACGAGATTGGAGACGCACAAATCACCAGTCCCGAGCTAATATAAGATACAACGGACAAGATCTTACAAATACGTGATAATCTCCTCAAAGCACGAAGCCGACAAAAGAGCTATGCTGACAAAAGACGCAAGCCCTTGGAATTTAATATAGGTGATCGGGTACTTCTCAAGGTATCCTCTTCAAAAGGCGTTGTCCGTTTTGTTATAAAGGCAAACTCGCTCCTTGTTATGTGGGTCCTTGCAAAATCTTGGAAAGGATTGGCAAGGTAGCATATCGACTGCACCTACCTCAAACGCTCAACAGTGTTCATCCTGTGTTTCATGTTTCAAATCTCAAGAAATGCCTAGCCAAAGAAGGACTTCAAGTTCCGCTCGGAGATCTTCAAATCAACAATACTTTGCATTTTGTGGAAAAACCGGTCGAAATCATGGACCGAGGAGTCAAGCAACTAAGGCGCAGTAGAATCCCTATCGTCATGGTTTGATGGGAAGGAAAACGTGGCGCCGAGTATACTTGGGAACTCGAAAGTTATATGAAGACTAAGTATCCGCATCTCTTTGTTGCATCTTCCTAAATTTCGGGACGAAATTTCCTAAAGGAGGGGAGACTGTAAAGCCTCGCGTTTCGATACTTTCTACTTATGGCAAGCTAGTGTTGAAATTCTATTTTGGGAAACCTTTGTATTCGTATTTATCTTTTCATTGTAAACGTTGTAATCGAGACTTGATTCGTAATGGAATAAACATGTTTATAATTATAATTGTTATACACATTCACACTTATTATATTTATTCATACAATACATACACTTGATACACATACTCGAATACGTGGCATACTTGTTAATACGCGACAATTATACGTTATACGTGCATCATACTCGGTGTTTATACTCGATCTCGATCACATTATACATACATACACATTATTACATGTTACAAGACCTTATAATACCTTATGTCACATTAAAAAGGGCCTATAATGCACCAAAACCCGTCACATAGCCACCAAATAACAAAAAATGATATTTTACCCAGACCAGACCCCCATGCGGACCACATGGGGGAGCGGATGCGGTCCGCATCCATACCTGGGCGGGCAGAAATGTTTTAAACTCGCGCTAATGCACGGATCCACACATCCTAACACCCTCCAATCACCTCCAAAGCTCATTAAACACCCTCCTAACTAACCTTGATCTTCCCTCTATAAAACCAAAGCATTCCCACACATTTTCCACTTTCACAACTCCTAAATCTCTCTAAAATCCTCTCAAGAACACTCTCAACACAGAAAATTCGGGCAGATTGTATACCTTGTGCAAAAGTGAGCATAACGCACTCATTACTCAACGAAATCATCTCATTCTTCTTCCTACTTGCTTGGATAAACTTTGGGTTGAATTCCTAGGGTTCTCCATGGAGAATCCAGGCCTGGAAATGCCCTGAAATTGTCCATAAACTTTATGTTTGAATCAAAACTTTTCAAAACTTGTTTATGCTCATCCAACTTGAGTTAATCTCATCTCAAACCTATGTCCTAATGCTTACGACACTTCTTGTGGTTGGTTAGGCTTAAAACAAGGTTGAGACATTCAAACAAGAGGTGTAAACCTCACAATAATTCTGTTTTCATAGAGCTTCAAGCTCACAAGTGATGCAAGTTCATAACTTGTTCATGTGTGTCTACCTTGGTTAGCCTTGGCTATCCTAAACCTTGAGACCACACATCACTTGATGATTTTCATCATTATCTCAAGCAGTTACTAGTTCTAAAGTGTCACAACCCCGACAAGCCATTGACATGTGTCCTTGTGTGCTCTGCGGGTTGTATTCACTTGGCTACTTGATATCATGGTGACACACTTTACGATTCTTGTCATTCACACTCTTGTTTATGTTATTCATTCATGACCCTCCTAGTTGTCTATTGTCACACCCCGACCCGCAGCTGAAAAGGTGATCGGGGCATGATTGGGTTATCATCAAAGCTCATGACATTTATTATAACGTTTCATATTCATTAATACAATTTAATGGGAAATATACAATCATAATTACATCATGTCCTAAACATCATTCTAGACTTCATTGTTTTCTTCTAAGGCATTTCCTATGTTTTTCCTTGCTTCATCCTGTTCACCTGTATCATGTGTAAAAATGGTTTTTTGGATCAACAAAAAGTTGGCGAGTGAATCCTATGAAAAACATTTGAACAAGTTTATTGAAATGATTATAAAATAAAGTGCACAACTACACATGAGTAAAAATAGATGTAAACTTATTCACCAATCATTTAATATTAAATAATGCACACACATACAATAATGGATTTGTTTTGAGGCACGCGTTGCTCAACTCGTCTCCCACGAGGAACTGATGGGCCTAATGAATGATTTGCATACAACTTGACGTTATGAAATACATAACTATAAACAATATATACATTCTAAGTTTAGATCACAATATGGTATGGCACAAGTTTAAATAACGAGTTAATTTTTGTGACACATGACACACCCCAAAACGTGTAATTAAAAAGGGGAGTTGTAAGATTCACTCACATTGGGTGCGTTCGGTTGATGATGTTGAATGCGCACGAAGTTGGTTTTAACCACGAGTGAAACTTAACCTAGATAATGGCATAATGGTTCGGTAAGTAAACGGATTTTATTAATCAATTTTAGTAGGATTGTTGGATGTATTTTTGTGAGTTTAAGGCTATTTTCTAACCTTAAAAATGTTATTTTTAAGTATTTTTAATGTAAATAAATAAATAAAAGTAATAAAAAAATATTGATTTTTGACTGTTGACCTGTTGACCGTTGACTTGTTGACCGATTTTATTGTATAATTGTGTGCGCCGGGTGAGGCTTGAACCCGAGACCTCCCGTTTCGCGTGCACGCAGCTCTACCAACTGAGCTACGTGTCTAACCCGAAATATTTCTGTTTTTAATTATATTTATATACTAATTGAATTAATCCGAAAATTATTTATTTCAAAAACGATTTTAATGACTCGCTCGGTGTTCTCCACAGGTCTCGAACCCGGGACCTGTGGTTTAGGTTAACACACAGTCCACCGCTGGACTGTGTGTCTAACTTGGTAAATACTCTGATTTTTATTATACTTATATACAAACTAAATTATTTCATTTCTGCCTTATATAAAAAGTTTGATAATTGTCCGGACCGGTGCGGTAGTCTGGACTCGAACTCGTGACGTGTGATTTAAACGTTCACACAGTCCACCAATGGACTGTGTGTCTATCTTGGTTATTATTCCGGTTTTTATTAAACTTAACATCTATTTGTAGTGAATCCGGTTTGGTTACAAAAAGGAACATTTTTATTAAGGCGAGTGTGCGTGGGACAAGAATCGAACTCGGGACGTATGCGTTTTTTATTTGCACACAGTCCACCGCTGGACTGTGTGTCTAACCCGAGATATATCTTAATTTAAATTAAACATATATAATACTGAAACTTCATCTTCTCCGTTGAACTTAACCAGAATCGGAGTCTGACTGGTTCAACGATTTTAATCAAGTTCCTTAGTGTGTTGTGATTAATTACATGTGAGATTATTGAAAAGAATGAGGGATTAAGTGTAAGGTATACCGAACAGTGCTTCTCTGTTTCGCCGGCGAAACTCCGATGTCAGTAGGTTATTCCGGCGACGTGTGTCTTGCGGCAGAGGGTCTTCAGGGAGCTTGATATGAGTGTGGGTGGCTTCGGTATGAGCTCTGGGTGTTCAGTAAGGCACAGAGGTGAAAGCCTCGGTTTTCCGGCGAGTTGCAGAAATTCTCCGGCGAGTGAATTTACGTCGGGAAAGAGTGTGATTGTGAGCGAAAAAGCTAACAGAGGTTAGAGGGGGTATTTATAGGGCAGGACATCGACGAATTTAGTCCGTTTTCCGTCTTGATTCGTCGGTCAATAAGTTTTCCGGCGGTTATGACTTGCGTCGCGGGTTCAGACGTCGGTTATAACCGATGTAATAGTTAAGGTTTCGGTTAAAACAGATGAAACCGTCCAATCTCGGCGAAATCGTCGGGATTTCCGACGACTGCGATTGGGCGCGTCGGTTTTGAATTCGAGATTTATGTTATGTCTTAGTTGTTTCCATTAATGAACAAGAAACACAAGTGGCGGAGTGGTTGAGCGTGTGTGTATTAAGACTTTGCTGAATTCCCTGGCTGACCCGGGTTCGAAACCCGGCAGCAGCCTTTTTTTTTATTTCCTTATTTTAAATACTTTTTCAAATATAAATTATATATTCCAATATACTTATTAATTATGTATCGTTTAAAATTAATTTGGGTATTAAATACGCCACGAAATTTTTAACTGATTGTTCGGGTAATAAACGGAGCGGGTTTGGTAAATCCGGTTTTTTGACGGATGTTACAGTATCCCCTGCTTTTTAGAAATTTCGTCCCGAAATTTAAGTAGTGATATATTTGTCTAAAAATGATGATGTTTAGTTTGACAGTTACATACTTAGAAAAAGAGTAAGAGTTTAATTTTTTTGTTTGAGGCGGTAACGTTCCTTGTAAGGGTTGAGTACCCTGCTTCAGGAATCGCTTTTAGTTGCCTACGGTAAAAATATTTGATAAACAGAGTTGTTTCACTAAGTATGATTTCATGCATAAGAGTTTTGATATGTTTGGAAAGATAGGGTTATATCCTAAAACAAAGTTTCTAATACTACAACCTACATGGAACTTCTCATAACCGCCTGACAATGCCTCTGATCCTTTGGCAAGAATACTTATATATAGGAAGTACCAGCGGCGTATCCACCATATTCTTGTCAAATTTTCATTGGTTTTATCAGTAAGTTATGATTGGTTCTATGATGTGACTCTAGAACATAAATAAACACCACAACCAATGTACCAAGAAATTACTAATCCTACATAGAACTTCTCATAACCACCTGACAATGCCTCTGATCCTTTGACAAGAATACTTATATATAGGAAGTACCAGCGGCGTATCCACCATATTCTTGTCAAATTTTCATTGGTTTTATCAGTAAGTTATGATTGGTTCTATGATGTAACTCTAGAACATAAATAAACACAACAACCAAAATCTGAGTCAAAATTCTGATAGCATACATGTTTGAATGGTGACAGTTCCTCTTTCGTTTGTTATGATGAAGAGGTTAGTTTATGTTGAAATAGAACACAATCCAATTTCTTTAAATGGCGAGATGATATGAATGTTAAATCAGTGAATGTAACACAAATTTCAACCAAGACAATACTAAATCCTACATGGAACTTCTCATAACCGCCTGATAATGCCTCTGATCCTTTGGCAAGAATACTTATACATAGGAAGTACCAACGGCGTATCCACCATATTCTTGTCAAATTTTCATTGACTTTATCCGCAAGTTATGATTAGTTCTATGTGACTCTACAACAAACACAACAACCAAACTTGAGTCTAATTTCTGATAGTATACATGTTTGAATGATGACAGTACCTCTCTCGTTTGTCATGATGGAGAGGTTAGTCTATGTAAAAAAATGGAACACAATCCAATTTCTTTAAATAATGAGATGATATGAATGCTAAATCAGTGAGTATAATACAAACTTCAACCAAAACAATACTAATCCTACATGGAACTTCTCATAACCGCCTGATAATGCCTCTGATCCTTTGGCAAGAATACTTATATATAGGAAGTACCAGCGGCGTATCCGCCATATTCTTGTCAAATTTTCATTGACTTTATCCGCAAGTTATGATTAGTTCTATGTGACTCTACAACAAACACAACAACCAAAACTTGAGTCTTAATTCTGATAGTATCCATGTTTGAATGATGACAATACCTCTCTCGTTTGTTGTGATGGAGAGATTAGTCATTGTGGAAGTGAGACATAGCTCAACTTCTTTAAATGGTGAAATTGAAATACGCTGAAATGTATGATGAACAAACTTTGACCATAACATACTAAATCCTACATGGAACTTCTCATAACCGCCTGATAATGCCTCTGATCCTTTGACAAGAATACTCATATATAGGAAGTACCAGCGGTGTATCCACCATATTCTTGTCAAATTTTCATTGACTTTATCCGCAAGTTATGATTAGTTCTATGTGACTCTAAAACAAACACAACAACCAAAACTTGAGTCTTAATTCTGATAGTATACATGTTTGAATGATGACAATACCTCTCTCGTTTGTTGTGATGGAGAGGTTAGTCTATGTAGAAATGGAATACAATCCAATTTCTTTAAATGATAAGATGCTATAAATGCCAAAATCAGTAAGTACAAAACAAACTTCAATCAAGACAATACTAAATTCCACATGGAACTTCTCATAACCGCCAGATAATGCCTCTGATCCTTTGACAAGAATACTTATATATAGGAAGTACCAGCGGCGTATCCACCATATTCTTGTCAAATTTTCATTGGCTTTATCCTTAAGTTATGATTGGTTCTATGTGATTCTAAAACATAAACAAACACTATCAACCAAAACTTGAGATAACATAAAGAAAAACATAAAACTAAGCGGTTGGAGTTGAATCTTGATTTTCGGTGAAGGGGACTAGTTGGGTGGTTTCGTTTGGGCCGTCATTATCTTCAACAGGATTGGCGTTGATGTTGAAAACTCTTCCTCTTGCTGGTGGCCTAGCGATTTGGTTTCCTTGATTTGCTTGGTTAACTGGGTTTGCTTGAGCTTGGGCGTTTATGATGTTAACCAATCGAGGGCACGTGTTTCTATAGTGGGTAGGGTAGCCACAATTGAAACAAGCTCGAACATAAGGTAACATGGGGTATTGAGGTTGTTGATATGTTTGGATCATATTTTGAGTAGGGGGTGTGGTTTGGTTTTGAGGGGTGCGGCAAACCTTGCTCAAATGACCATAGCGTCCACAATTCGCACATAGTCGACAAGGTAAGGTAGATGGATGGTGATAAAAACAGGTGTTACATCGAGGGTGAGGTCCAAGGTATGGTTTCTTATTTGGGTAAGTTGAGTTGGGTGCTACTTGAGTGATTGGGATAGCTTGGATGGGTATGGCTTGTGAAATTGGTTGATTACGTTGTGTGATAGTGAAAAGTTGCCCATCTCGTTTTCACTTAAAAGTGGGTTGAGAAGGGGATTCGGTTAGGGTGGAGTTTGAAGTTTCAGTCGATGCCTTATCCTTCTTCTTCTCCTCCTTGAAGTCTTTATTCCGGATGCGGTTCTCGGTGAGCTCTGTAGCTAACTCCATTGCTGCTTCCAAAGTTGCAGGCGTGGTACTTATTATAGAGTCGTGAATCTTTGACGGAAGACCTCGAATGTAGTGCTCGATCAAACGGAAGAGGGGAGTGAACAAGTTGGGAACCATTTGATTTAACTCGAGGAATCTTTTGTTGTATGTGGTGTGGTCTCCTTCCTTTTGCTTCAACAAATAAAACTCATCTTCTAATTTCTTGATTTCGCTCCTTGGGCAAAACCGTCTTGTCATGATTTCCTTCAACTCTTCCCAAGTCAAAGTCATAGCGTCTTCAACACCTCGTTTGGCCTTCTCTGTATTCCACCAAGTAAGTGCTATTCCATATAAACGACCAGTAGCATATCGCACTTTGCGATCATCGGGGCAATCGCAATTTAGAAAAGTGTTCTCCATTTCTTCAAACCAATGGAGGAGAGCGGTGACACCTTCAGTCCCTTCGTATTTTGGAGGGTTGCATGATTTGAAATGCTTTTAGGTGCATTTAGTGGTATTTGGGGGAGGGTTGATAACATTTTGATCTTCTTGATTGACAGGATTAGCGGTAAGGGCTTGTTGGACTTGAATTACAATGTTGGGTATTACGGCAGCCATTTGTTGAGCGATTAGGGCAGCCATGCGCTCGCGGGCTTTTCCTGCTCTCATCTTCCTACGGGCGAGGCTAGAAGACATCTACAAGGAATACGTATCATGAGTATGAGTTGGATGTTTTTGGGATCATGGGTCGTATTCACAAAATAAATATAACATAATAAATCTACTACATCCATAGGATGTCTTGGGCTTTGCTCGTAATTGGGCCTTGCATGCCGCCATACTTCACCTTCGTAATCATGTGGGCCCCCATGAATACCGGGTTTTTCATATGGTTCGCATGTGTTAGCCTGATTACGTACACTAAAACCCGGAGAAAATCGAGAAATATGTATATAACGTATGATATTTGGAATGTGTCCAGGTGTGGACACGGTGACACCTCAAAGTGGGGTTAGTTCGAACGACATTTGGTGTGGCATGCTTTGGCCTAATAGGTCCTTCGTACTCTCATCGTTAGTCCCCAGGTAGGCAAACTGGTCCGTTATATTGGATTTATACGAATGCCAACCTAGACAGGACGTTCCGACTACCGGTACTTGTACCCTTCCAGTTACTACATGCCCGTCGCAGAACTCACTTTGATGAGATTTGAAAAATGAAAAATGCGACAAAATCTTTGAATAACGAAAGTATGAAGATGATTTGAATATGTGAACATTGAAATATGTATGATGAATGTGTATGTAAGTATGTATGTTTGACTGTAAGTATAAACAAATATGAAACAAATAAATATCATAAGTTTGCATGTAACCACACAAACAATTAAAATCTAGTCAACTATAGTATAGGCTCTATGGGTCTAATAACCTATCCTATATCCCTATAGTCATGGCTCTGACACCAATCTGTCACACCCCGACCCGCAGCGGAAAAGGTGATCGGGCATGATTGGGTTATCATCAAAGCTCATGACATTTATTACAACGTTTCATATTCATTAATACAATTTAATGGGAAATATACAATCATAATTACATCATATCCTAAACATCATTCTAGACTTCATTGTTTTCTTCTAAGGCATTTCCTATGTTTTTCCTTGCTTCATCATGTTTACCTGTATCATGTGTAAAAATGGTTTTTGGATCAACAAAAAGTTGGTGAGTGAATCCTATGAAAAACATTTGAACAAGTTTATTGAAATGATTATAAAATAAAGTGCACAACCACACATGAGTAAAAATAGATGTAAACTTATTTACCAATCATTTAATATTAAATAATGCACACACATACAATAATGGATTTGTTTTGAGGCACGCGTTGCTCAACTCGTCTCCCACGAGGAACTGATGGGCCTAATGAATGATTTGCATACAACTTGACATTATGAAATACATAACTATAAACAATATATACATTCTAAGTTTAGATCACAATATGGTATGGCACAAGTTTAAATAACGAGTTAATTTTTGTGACACATGACACACCCCAAAACGTGTAATTAAAAAGGGGAGTTGTAAGATTCACTCACATTGGGTGCGTTCGGTTGATGATGTTGAATGCGCACGAAGTTGGTTTTAACCACGAGTGAAACTTAACCTAGATAATGGCATAATGGTTCGGTAAGTAAACGGATTTTATTAATCAATTTTAGTAGGATTGTTGGATGTATTTTTGTGAGTTTAAGGCTATTTTCTAACCTTAAAAATGTTATTTTTAAGTATTTTTAATGTAAATAAATAAATAAAAGTAATAAAAAAATATTGATTTTTGACTGTTGACCTGTTGACCGTTGACTTGTTGACCGATTTTATTGTATAATTGTGTGCGCCGGGTGAGGCTTGAACCCGAGACCTCCCGTTTCGCGTGCACGCAGCTCTACCAACTGAGCTACGTGTCTAACCCGAAATATTTCTGTTTTTAATTATATTTATATACTAATTGAATTAATCCGAAAATTATTTATTTCAAAAACGATTTTAATGACTCGCTCGGTGTTCTCCACAGGTCTCGAACCCGGGACCTGTGGTTTAGGTTAACACACAGTCCACCGCTGGACTGTGTGTCTAACTTGGTAAATACTCTGATTTTTATTATACTTATATACAAACTAAATTATTTCATTTCTGCCTTATATAAAAAGTTTGATAATTGTCCGGACCGGTGCGGTAGTCTGGACTCGAACTCGTGACGTGTGATTTAAACGTTCACACAGTCCACCAATGGACTGTGTGTCTATCTTGGTTATTATTCCGGTTTTTATTAAACTTAACATCTATTTGTAGTGAATCCGGTTTGGTTACAAAAAGGAACATTTTTATTAAGGCGAGTGTGCGTGGGACAAGAATCGAACTCGGGACGTATGCGTTTTTTATTTGCACACAGTCCACCGCTGGACTGTGTGTCTAACCCGAGATATATCTTAATTTAAATTAAACATATATAATACTGAAACTTCATCTTCTCCGTTGAACTTAACCAGAATCGGAGTCTGACTGGTTCAACGATTTTAATCAAGTTCCTTAGTGTGTTGTGATTAATTACATGTGAGATTATTGAAAAGAATGAGGGATTAAGTGTAAGGTATACCGAACAGTGCTTCTCTGTTTCGCCGGCGAAACTCCGATGTCAGTAGGTTATTCCGGCGACGTGTGTCTTGCGGCAGAGGGTCTTCAGGGAGCTTGATATGAGTGTGGGTGGCTTCGGTATGAGCTCTGGGTGTTCAGTAAGGCACAGAGGTGAAAGCCTCGGTTTTCCGGCGAGTTGCAGAAATTCTCCGGCGAGTGAATTTACGTCGGGAAAGAGTGTGATTGTGAGCGAAAAAGCTAACAGAGGTTAGAGGGGGTATTTATAGGGCAGGACATCGACGAATTTAGTCCGTTTTCCGTCTTGATTCGTCGGTCAATAAGTTTTCCGGCGGTTATGACTTGCGTCGCGGGTTCAGACGTCTGTTATAACCGATGTAATAGTTAAGGTTTCGGTTAAAACAGAAGAAACCGTCCAATCTCGGCGAAATCGTCGGGATTTCCGACGATTGCGATTGGGCGCGTCGGTTTTGAATTCGAGATTTATGTTATGTATTAGTTGTTTCCATTAATGAACAAGAAACACAAGTGGCGGAGTGGTTGAGCGTGTGTGTGTTAAGACTTTGCTGAATTCCCTGGCTGACCCGGGTTCGAAACCCGGCAGCAGCCTTTTATTTTTATTTCCTTTTTTTAAATACTTTTTCAAATATAAATTATATATTCCAATATACTTATTAATTATGTATCGTTTAAAATTAATTTGGGCATTAAATACGCCACGAAATTTTTAACTGATTGTTCGGTTAATAAACGGAGCGGGTTTGGTAAATCCGGTTTTTTGACGGATGTTACATCTATGACAACTTGTGTAGTGGTGAATCATATAATGAGGTTAAATGGATGTTCATCATCCTACCTCCATGCTTGACTTACATGAATATTTAGAGGTACCAAAGTGGTTGGTTCATCCTCCCACCTCCTACATGATCTTACTACTAAGTATATATTATGGACTATAATATAATCCTAAGAACCGAAACCTTGATAATGGCTAAGTAATCATCTATCGAGTTATTAAGTTTATCTCTAAAGTACATAGTTCCTTGTCACGATTCTAATAGGCCTCCAGCCTATGAAATCATATGAACCCCATTTCGGGTTATCATAGTTTTAAGAACAAGTGCTATGTCTTAGTGAATATTTTTCATACATAATACTTTATTCCTATTTTCGTAATCTCGCTCGAATAATCCAAATCTACCGTTACACTCATAACTAATACCTAAGTTCTTCTTGTAGAAGGACAAGGTGCCAAACTCTAATCAACACAACAAAGCTCCCGGGATTTACTTTAGTGGAACACTTAGCAAAACCGTGAGTACACGCCACCCATTTACCGTTTTAATCACTTTTGGGTTGTAACATGTTCTTATCAAAATACACATATCAAAAACTCATGCTTTACATGCTCAATCCTTATACATGAATACTTGTTATGCCTAGATACATGCTTGATTATACATGCTTGATCATTAACTTAGCTTGCCCAACTTATCATATATAGCGCTATAGGAGTAGCACGCCGCCCGTCGGGGTTATGTTAAGATATTCATTCTCATTTTGGTCTTGTCACTTTTGTGGCAAGGGAAGCTCGATCTCGTTAAAACTTTTGTGGAAACTCGGGGTTTGATCTAGTATTGCATGATTAGTATGAACTTTTCTTACCATTACCATGTGGATTCGAGTTGCACTTTTATACTTTTGCTATGTATCACCAAACTTTTGTACTCGCCTTTGCTTTTGCATTGACTCGTATTTTTAACATGTTACATGTTGATGAAGGTTGCCATGAAATTGGAGTAGTGATGATGCTTAGATACACATATAGACGTTAGGTTTATAAAATGTTGTATCAAACTTTGCCTTTGTTATTGTTGTATTCGAAATTCCTTGTATTGTATGACAATGTTGTGATGAATGAAATATGGGTTTTATTTAAATATTGTCACCAATTAGTATTTATGAGCAATGAGCAATCTCGTTCGTCTCACTCCGATGTTTCCGCCATCGGTTGGGGTGTGACACTAGTAAACATCAAAACCCCTTCTGGTGAAGCAATCACTATTCAAGGAGACACGCATTATGGATTGCCTAATAATGTATCTAAAAGCATCGAAGTGCTTAAAGAGCGGATGTGTTATCTACATGGCACAGGTGACAGTGGATGAGCTGAAACCATTGATAGAAGACATTTCCCCGTTATCTCTGAATATCCGGATGTCTTCCCGGAAGAGTTACCTGGACTACCTCCGGAGAGGCAGGTAGAGTTCAGAATCGACAAAATGCCTGGAACAGCACCGGTTGCACGAGCTCCATACCGCTTAGCACCAACCGAAATGAAGGAACTAAGAACCCAATTAGATGAACTTCTGGAAAAAGGTTTCATTCAACCCAGCTCGTCACCTTGGGGAGCACCCATACTGTTTTTTAAAAAGAAGGACGGTTCAATGCGTCTGTGCATTGATTACCGTGAGCTAAATAAGGTAACAATTAAGAACCGCTATTCATTGCCCAGGATCGACGATCTGTTTAATCAACTTTAAGGGGCAAGTTTCTTTTCAAAGATTGACCTAAGGTCAGGGTACCATCAACTTAAAGTTAGGATGGAAGATGTGCCTAAGACCGCGTTTCGAACAAGGTATGGCCACTATGAATTCTTAGTGATGCCCTTCGGACTCACTAACGCACCCGCAGAATTCATGGATCTTATGAATAGAGTCAGCAAGCCATACCTGGATAAGTTTGTCATCGTATTTATAGATGACATACTTATTTACTCTCGTAATCAGGAAGATCACGAGAAACACCTTCGGTGCATCTTAAGACTTCTACAGCAGGAGAAACTTTATGCTAAATTCTCCAAATGTGAATTCTGGCTTCGCAAAGTTCAATTCCTTGGACATGTTGTGAGCGAGCGTGGTATCCAAGTGGATCCCGCTAAATATAAGCAATCATGAATTAGGAAGCACCTAAGACACCTACTGAAATTCGCAGCTTTTTGGGTAGCGGTATATTACAGAAGATTTATCGAAAACTTCTCAAGAATAGCTGCACCTTTAACTACTCTGACCCGCGAGAATGTAAAATTTAATTGGGGTCCTAAGCAGCAAGAATCTTTTGAGATCCTCAAAAAGAAATTGAGCAATGCTCCAGTTCTGACCTTGCCTGAAGGTGTAGATGAGTTTGTTGTTTACTGTGATGCTTCGCACACTGCATGGGCTGTGTGCTTATGCAAAAAGGCAAAGTAATCGCCTACGCATCACGAAACTAAAGGTGCATGAAAAGAATTACACCACCCACGACCTGGATTTGGGTGCCGTTGTATTCGCACTTAAGTTGTGGAGACATTATTTATATGGAACTAAATGTGTGATATATTCAGATCATAAAAGTCTCCAACATTTGTTTAACCAGAAAGATCTCAATATGAGGCAACGACGATGGATGGAAACTTTAAACGACTATGATTGCGAGATTCGCTACCATCCTGGCAAAGCGAATGTAGTCGTTGATGCACTCAGCCAAAAGGAAAGAGTCAAACCTATACGGATTAATGCCAAGAGTATTGCACTTAGGAACAGCTTAAATGAGAAGCTGTTAACTGCTCAGAAAGAAGCTATATTGGAAAGTAACCTTCCCAAAGAAAGACTAGGAGCAACTTTTGATTAGTTGTCACCTGGGAATGATGGAATCCTCAGACTAAATGGTCGAATCTGGGTCCCTATTCATGGAGGACTTAGAGATATAATCCTTCAGGAAGCCCATAATTCCAGGTACTAGGTTCACCCTGGGGGTGACAAAATGTATCATGATTTGAAGGCTAACTATTGGTGGATGGGTTTAAAGAAATCCATAGCCACCCATGTAGCTAAATGTATGACATGCTCTCAAGTTAAAGCTGAAAATCAGAAGCCATCAGGATTACTACAACAATTAGAACTTCCCACATGGAAATGGGAAATGGTAACCATGGATTTTATCACCAAATTACCTAAAACAAAACACTCTTATTAAATTTTTTGCACATATGTAAATACAACAAACTTACAAGTGTAAATTTTCTTATACATGTAAATTTTAAGCGTGTAATATTATATACTTGAAAAGAAAAAAGTTATGGCTTTAAATATCCTATGTATTAAACGAGTTAGATAAAATAATTTGTTAGCACATACAATCTTCAGGATATGTATTTTAAAAGTTAAATTTTGACACGAATGTTATAAATTATGCTAAGTTAATTTTAAAACCTGTTTTAGTGGATTTTAATTTTATGTAATAATAAATATCGATTCAACTTAAATGTGCTTAGTACTTGAACAACAATAATTGCTATATTATTATCCCTCTATAATTTTGCAATTTTTTCTTCCCTCGCTAATTTACTCTTCATTTGTTTCCTCTCATTGGTAAATGACTCTGGCTTTAACCTTCCCATATATATATATATATATATATATATATATATATATATTGGATAGTTATGTTAAGAACACTAAGTATTGCGAAAACCATGAGAACGAACAAAAAAACCAATCAAAATAATTTTTAACACAAACTTCATTATAATTAAAATAGAACATTAAAAAAAGAATTTACTCTTTATATAATATATCTTTTCTTTCAAAATCACTATTATTAATATTTTTTGCACATGTGTAAATACAACAAATTTACACGTTTAAATTTTCTTATACATGTAAATTTTAAACGTGTAAATTTGATTTCTAATATTGTATTTGAATAATAATGATATGTGTAAAAGAAAATTTTGAATATGAATTGTTTTTGACCTAGTTATTGTGGTTTTTTAATTCATTCTCACGTTTCTCTTAATATTTAAACCCTCTCATACACAGACACACACGTGTATCACACGTGTTGATTAAATGTAATATTATATACTTGAAAAGAAAAAAAAGTTATGGCTTTAAATAACCTATGTATTAAACGAGTTGAATAAAATAATTTTTTAGCACATACAATCTTCAGGATATGTATTTTAAAAATTAAGTTTTGACACGAATGTTATAAATTATGCTAAGTTAATTTTAAAAACATGAATTACTGGATTTAGATTAATAATAAATATCGATTCAATTAAAATGTGCTTCGTACTTTAATAACAATAATTGCTATATTATTATCCGTCTATAATTTGGCAAATTTTTCTTCCCTCGCTAGTTTACTCTTCATTTGTTTTCTCTCAATGGTGGCTAATTATCATAAATGACTTTGGTTTAACCTTCCCATATGAGACAGTTGTGTAAAGAACACTAAGTATTGCGAAAATAATGAGAATGAGTGAAAAACCAGTCAAAATAATTTTTCAACACAAATTTCATTACTATTAAATACAAATTAAAAAAGGAATTTACTCTTTAGTTAATATATATTTCCTTTCAAAATCACTCTTATTAATTTTTTGCACATGTGTAAATACAACAAATTTACACGTGTAAATTTTCTTATACATGTAAATTTTAAACGTGTAAATGTGATTTCTAAATTGTATTTGAATAATATGATAAGTGTAAAAGAAAATTTTGAATGTGAATTGTTTTTGACCTAGTTATTGTGGTTTTTTAATTCATTCTCATGGTTGTCGTAATATTTATTGTTCTCATCTAAACCCTCTCATATACACATACACACACGTGTATTACGCGTGTTGAATAAATGTATTATTATATACTTGAAAAGGAAAAAAGTCATGTCTTTAAATAACCTATGTATAAAACGAGTTGAATAAAATAATTTGTTAGCACATACAATCTTCAGGATATGTATTTTAAAAATTAAGTTTTGACACGAATGTTATAGATTATGCTAAGTTAATTTTAAAAACATGTTTTACTGGATTTTAATTAATAATAAATATCGATTCAATTAAAATGTGCTTAGTACTTTAATAACAATAATTGCTATATTATTATCCCTCTATAATTTGGCAAATTTTTCTTCCCTCGCTAGTTTGCTCTTCATTTGTTTCCTCTCAATGGTGGCTAATTATCATAAATGACTTTGGCTTTAACCTTCCCATATATATATATGGGATAGTTTTTTTAAGAACACTAAGTATTGCGAAAACCATAAGAACAAATGAAAAAACCAATCAAAATAATTTTTTAACACAAACTTCATTATAATCAAAATACAAATTAAAAAAGGAATTTACTCTTTAGATAATATATCTTTCCTTTCAAAATCACTCTTATTAATTTTTTTACACATGTGTAAATACACTAAATTTACACATGGGTAAAATTTTTTACACATGTAAATTTTAAACGTGTAAATTTGATTTCTAATATTGTATTTGAATACTGATGATAAGTGTATAAGAAAATTTTGAATATAAATTGTTTTTGACTTAGTTATTGTTGTTTTTTAATTCATTATCATGGTTCTCGTAGTATTTATCGTTCTCATCAGAACCCTCTCGTATACACATACACACACAGACAAACACACACACACACACACACGTGTATTACACGTGTCGAATAAATGTAATATTATATACTTGAAAAGAAAAAAAAGTTATGGCTTTAAATAACCTATGTATAAAACGAGTTGAATAAAATAAATTGTTAGCACATACAATCGTCAAGATATGTATTTTAAAAATTAAATTTTGACACAAATGCTATAAATTATGCTAAGTTAATTTTAAAAACATTTTAAACTGGATTTTAATTTTTAGTGTAGTAATAAATATCTATTCAATTAACTTGTGCTTAGTACTTTAATAACAATAATTGCTATATTATTATCCCTCTAAAATTTGGCAAATTTTTCTTCCTTAGTAGTTTAGTCGTCATTTGTTTCCTCACATCGATGGATAATTATCATAAACGACTCTCGCTTTAGACCTTCCCATATATATATGGGATAATTATGTTAACAACACTAAGTATTGCGAAAACCATGAAAACGAATGAAAATACCAATCAAAATCATTTTTTGACACAAAATTTATTATAATTCAAATACAACATTAGAAAAGGAATTTACTCTTTAAATAACTCATTTTCTTTTCTCAAAATCACTCTTATTAATTTTTTTACCCATGTGTAAATACAACAAATTTACACATGCGTAAATTTTCTTATACATGTAAATTTTAAACGTGTAAATTTGATTTCTAATATTATACTTGAATAATAATGATAAGTGTAAAGAATATTTTGAATATAAATATTTTTTGACCTAGTTGTTGTGGTTTTTCATTCATTCTCACGTTTCTAGTAATATTTATCGTTCTCATTTAAACCCTCTCATCTATACACACACACGTGTATTACACGTGTTGAATAAATGTAATATTATATACTTGAAAAGAAAAAAAAGTTATGGCTTTAAATAACCTATGTATTAAACGAGTTGAATAAAAAAATTTGTTATCAGATACAATCATCAAGATATGTATTTTAGAAATAAATTTTGACACGAATGTTATAAATTATGATAAGTTAATTTTAAAAAAAATTTACCTGATTTTAATTTTTAAAGTAATAATAAATATCGATTCAATTAAAATGTGCTTAGTACTTTAATAACAATAATTGCTATATTATTATCTCTCTATAATTTTTCAAAATTTTTCTTCCCTTACGGTTTACTCTTCATTTGTTTCCTCTCATTGGTGGATAATTATCATAAATGACTCTGGCTTTAAACCTTCCCATATATATATATGGGATAGTTATATTAAGAACACTAAGTATTGCGAAAACAATGAGAACGAATGAAAAAACCAATCAAAATCATTTTTTAGCACACACTTCATTATAATTAAAATACAACATTAAAAAAGGAATTTACTCTCTAGATAATTCATTTTCCTTTCAAAATCACTCTTATAAAATTTTTTTACACATGTGTAAATTTTCTTATACATGTAAGTTTTAAACGTGTATATTTGATTTATAATATTGTATTTCAATAAGTGCAAAAGAAAATTTTGAATATGAATTGCCTTTGATCTAGTTATTGTGGTTTTTTTATTCATTCTCACGGTTCTCGTAATATTTATCGTTCTCATTTAAACACTCTCATATACACACACAACGTCACACACACACGTGTATTACACGTGTTGAATAAATGTAATATTATATACTTGAAAAGAAAAAAAGTTATGGCTTTAAATAACCTATCTACTAGACGAGTTGAATAAATTAATTTGTTTACACATACAATCGTCAAGGTATATATTTTAAAAATAATTTTTGACACGAATGTTATAAATTATGCTAAGTTAATTTTAAAAACATTTTTTACTGGAATTTAATTTTCAATGTAATACTAAATATCAATTAAATTAAAATGTGCTTAGTACTTTAATAATAAAAATTACTATATTATTATCCCTTTATGATTTTGCAAATTTTTCTTCCCTCACTAGTTTAATCTTCAATTGCTTCCTCTCATTGGAGGATAATTATCATATATGACTATGGCTTTTATTGTTGACTCTACTAGTGGGATTCTCGTGCGTTTCGCTGCTGGCCTTTGTTCATTATCAGTCTAATTCCTTACACTAGTAGTATAATACCGGCACTCGACATAGCAATCGTTACCGATTGGCACATATTTTACATCCATGGAAAACCCATAAAAATGACTACTCGTGCCGGTACTAGTGTTGTTTGGTCGGTATCGGTCCGTTACAATACCGATATCGTACAGACACTCGACATAATTCACGATACCAAAAAAATACTTTATTGCGAATTTACTCTGTCTTTAATGAATTTTATACCGCAACGTCGAGAATTCTATAAAAACGAATACGATGCTGTTTGGTCGGTATTTGTTTGGTGTGCGATAATAAAAAAAATCAACTATATATGACCCGTTTCGCTTTGTGACGATAAAAAAATCAACTATATATAACCCGCTCGAGTAAAACTTTTATTGAATCATACGTAGTTTAAGTACATGATGACGTTAATAATAAAAAGGCTATACCGATGTTATACGTTACCGGTATTGATGTTATTCAGACAATATCAGTAATATTAAAAAAATCATTAAAAGTTAAAATTAAAGAATTGTGTTTAAGGTTAAAGTAAATATAATAGTAATCCATTATAATATTGAAATGATATTATTATAAAAATTAAATTACTATTCATACTCACTTTCCAATTTTATATATATATATATATATATATAGGGGTCAGTTAACGTACAATTGGCCTTAACATACGATGCGTACGTGATTAGAAATCCACACGTTATAAACCTCAAAAGATGAAAACCCGCATGTTGTATTTATCAATCCCGAACTTCAATAACTCGGACTTCCACAAACTCGGAAGCCAAAAAAAAAATACAAAATCTGCATGTTATATTTATTAAAACCCGCATGTTATATTTACCAAACCCGGACTTCACAAACTCGGACATGTTCATAAACGCGGACTTCACAAACTCAGAAGCCAAAATGTACAAAATCTGCATGTTATATCACTCAATCCGCATGTTACATATTAATCGCGTACGCATCGTACGTTAAGGGATATTGTACAGTACACTATATATATATATGAGAGAGAGAAACGGGATCAGGAGAAAACTCCAGAAGTGTGAAAATGGTAGAACCGATCCTGATCGAACACGTGGAAGGGGCGCTAAATGATATGCAGGGGAAGGATTTTCATTGTCCACGCCCCCTAAACAAGTCGCATAATATGCAACAGATATGGCATTTTGTTCTTTCTGCTTGTTTCAATGGCGTTTTCTTTTGAAAGTATTTTTTGAAAATGACGTTTATTATTCATCGTAAATCAGTTTTTGTGCATAACATTGATTTGAAAGGTACATAACAAATCATAAAAGATCGTACACACACATAATCGCCAAAGAAAAAGAACACTTTTCAGTAAATAAAATATGTGAGGATAAACTCAATAAGATTTTGCTCAATGATATGGACAAAATCCTCACTTAAGAATTTTGTCCAACGCATTGAGTGAAACTTTATTGAGAACAAAAATGACTCTCCAAGAAAGGACCTTTGCCATGTGTGGTTTTTGAACTTTGGCGTTTTAAATTGAATTGGTATTCAGTAATTGATGGTGTTTGTTTATATAAGATGTTTTTGGCGTGTAGTTAAGGCGGGAATTTATCATAATAAATGTTAGTAATAAAGTTTTCGTCGTTTCAGTTATTGTTTGTAGTTATTGTTTGTCCAGCTTTATCTGGTAAAGTTGAAAGGTGTGCCATCATAAGTTAGCGTTTGTTTTTTGTGTGATCAATGGAAGGTCCTGAGACGTTTATATAGATGATTTTGGAGCGTAGTTTAGGCGGGAATTTTTTTATAATAAATGTTAGTAATAAAGTTCCCGTCTTTTCAGTTACTGTCTGTTCAGCCTTTATCTGTTGAAGCTGTAAGGCGTCCCATCATTAAGTTGGCGTTTTGTATCAATGTGTTTTATGTAAAGAAGGAAAAATATAATTAATTAACTTTTGATGTTTGGCGTTTGTGTCATTTTTGGCGTTTTATATCTAATTAATGAAACAAAGTTTTTTTTATTAGCAGAAAAGTGCATAACAAACCACTGAAAACCACACAAAAAAAATAAAACTCCTCATCAGAAGGGATTTCTTCTGAGAAGTATCCATCGCTTTCCTCTTCTTCTTTAGAATCTTGTTCAAAATTCGGATCTAAGCCTTCATCGTCCGTGTCTTCGTCTTGAAGATTTTGACACCTCCATGTGAACATGTCTTGCTACAACGCCAATTTTTGGTTCATGTTGAGTTGCATAACTCCTATAGGAACACAATCCGCTGTTTGGTCATTATGTTTTCAACCGTTTAATCTTCTTGTAGTTCCCCGTTGTCCCATACAGCAGTCACCAACTCAGTGTCTTTATTAAAACGCCAAGTTTGGATGACTGGGTCGACAATTCGATTTGCATTGATGGGTCCAAATTTTCTGGTTAATCTTCGTATACTCCTTTGTGTTTTTCGAACAGAGGTTATCAATAGGAACGCCAAGGCATGGATCTTCATCTGAATTTGTTCGTCCAAGTTCAGTATAGCGTTAATTGTTTTTACAAAGATTCTTCCTCTATTATCAATGAGGATTACGAATTTTTTGATAGACAAACTGAATCTCCAATAACGATGCTTACCGTTGGTGGTTTTTTGAACTTTTTTGTCAGTTTGAATTTAATTGTATTTAGTAAAATATGCGTTTGATTTTGTGTGATCAATGGAAGGGACAATGACGTTGTTTATATAAGATGTTTTTGGCGAGTAGTTTGGGGGGAATTTTTTTAATAAATGTTCGTAATAAAGTTCTGTAGTTTCATTTACTCTGTTAAAGCTATAACGCTTTTTATCATCAACATTGGCGTTTTGTTTTAATGGCATTTTAGACAAAAATGACGTTTTATCTAGAAGGGATTATGTGTATGGCTCGTAGTTTAAGGCTGGATTTTTAATGGCGTTTTATTTTATGAGTTTGGCGTTTTGTATTATAGAAATCAAAAGGCCCTTTTACCCTTAATGAGTCGCTTCCACGTAATAAAGTTGATTTTATTTATGAAAACACCACCGCGCAATTTAATCCATAGATTGTTTTGATCTAACGGTTGAGGGGCCTTCTCATCGTTTTCACACTTATAGTTGTTTTCCATACCAGCGCATAAAAAAACTTGCATCAATCAAAAGTACCCACTCGACAAATTTTTTTACTTTTTTTTACAGATGTGTTTATAATACTTTCATCTACGTTTGTGCAAAAAATATTGGCCCAACTTGCGCGAAAACAAAATGTTTTCACAGTTCTCGCAACTCGTGGTGGTTCTCATTTACTGAGCCCGCCCTATATATATATATTAAATGACTTTTATTATACATTTTACTTTTTGTTTTCTTTAGAGTGTTAGCATGAACATAAAGTAATTCTTATGGTTTTCTTCGAATTTTAATAAATCCTATTAATTATAAATATATTATTATTATTTCCTTTTTTACATGGTTTACATTCCATTGCGACTTATTTATTCATTTCTTTGATAATGTTTACGTTTCGCTCTAAATTTAGCGAGTTAACAGGCTATAAGGCGCGTGCTTAGTTTAAGGTTTTTACTTATATTTTTGGTTCAGTTTAATAGTGTCCTGCCGCAATACGCATGTCTTAAGAACTCTACTATTATTTTGTAAAATAGTTTATAAATTTGAGAATGTAATTGTTACTGACAATTAGTTTTGTATAAAAGTAACAAAAACAAACGTAAATTAGAATATATTGGCCAAACTTAATAATAAATATTTGCAAATAATAACAAAGCTTATATTTTGAGATTAAAAAATTGGACCCTCCACCTCATCCTTTTCTTTGTCAACAGCGTCTCTCACACTATACCATGGGTGCTATTGGAAGGCGCTATTGAGTGTCCGCAAGTTCAATGGCAAGCAATGACGGACTTCTTGTGGGGCCAAATTAGTTTTTAATTAATAAAAAGGGCTCTATTGGTTGATTTTAGATGAGGTGATACATACGTGACGTTGAGATGACACAATAAAACCCCATAGGAGCTCCTCCAGTCTATACCCTATAGCCTTATGGACTTTAAATCTTACCCAAATTTTTGGATTGGTAAATTTATTTATTATTTAACCTTGTTATATTTATGGATAATATTATTATAAAAGACCTAATACCTTATAATACTAACTAGTTGATGCCCCACCCGCGTTGCGGGGTGATGGCCGAATAATAAGTGAGTTTTAGGCTGCTCGTGACATGGAAAACAATTAAATCACCAATTAAAACAAAACACTTTTATAATTTTGCTAAAAAAACTAAAACAGTGGCAATACTGTTATTTTTAACTAATGGAAAGTTTTATTTTTTGACCCTGGTGAAATCGTAATTTGCCAAAAGGTAAAGTGATGACAGTACTGTAAATTGGAGCCAGGGGCAAAAATGTAAATTTGGGGCAGGGGCAAATTCGTAAATTTGAACTTGGGGTAACACATTAATATAAATTTGAACTAAAGCCACAATCGCAATTTTAGGCAGGAGGCAAAACCATATCTTTATTTTGAACCGAGGGCGAAATCGTAATTTTGAGTTGGGGGCAAAAGCATAATTTTATTTTGAACATGGGCAAAAACGTAATTTTGAACTGAGGACGAAATAATAATTTTTAACGGGGAAAAATCATATTTTTTAACAGATGGCAAAATCGTAATTTTTAGCTGGAGGCAAAAACAGAATTTTATTTTGAACCGGGGGCGAGAACGTAATTTTGAGCTGAGGGCAAAATCGTAATTTTGAAGCGAGGACAAAATCGTAATTCTGAGTTGGGGACAAAAGCGTAATTTTATTTTCAGCTAGGGGCAAAACCGTAATTTGAAGCAGGGGCAAAACGGTAATATTACGATGAATATAAGATAGTAAATGACGTGGTCCAACGGGGGAGTGCCAGGCAGCTGCCTGGCACTATTCCCCCAACTTGTATTTGTAAGTGTATAGAAATATCCGGTTTCCAGAGAATGAGGACAAATGACACTAAAGTTATTCTTGTTTATTAACTAGTAAGATTACCCACACTACGCTGCGGGGTTTTGTAGATATCTATTTTGGTTCCGTATAGCGACCTAAAGAAATATGCTCAAAAGAATATCGATACATGTTTTACATCGACAAAAATCCATAAAAATAAATTAAATTGGACAGCAAGACGGACTGATTTTAAATTAAGTGTAAATGGAAAGGTAAACGATGTCTCAAATATAACTTTAATGAAAAATGAACCTAAAACTAAAATACTAAGCATAAATAAAAGTAAAAAATAAAAATAATAAAGTCCCTAAAAAACAAGAAAGAAAAAAACCCAATAAGATGAAAGTACTATTTACACAGCTTGCTAATTGTAATTTACATCAAAACTTAGACCAACTTGAATTTAGACCGATACGTACATAAAAATAAGCACGTAAGAAAATAGTTACGACGCGTTGCAGCGGTGTCAAAACATAAAGTGACTCAATTGATACCGTCTAATGAAAACATTATTATCTTTAACCCGACTCATTTCCAGGAAAAATAATAAAATACGTCAAAACGTAGACTAATAGAAAACACACATAATAATAGGCATAAAAACATATTATATTCGACCCAATTCATTCCCTCTTGCACAACTCCCCCGAACTGCCCAGATTTGATTCACTTTCAGAACCTCTTCGTCGATTCCTAACCTTAATAGCTTATTCAATCAAAAAGTCATTTGATAGAGTAAGACCGTTACTAGGAAGGAAAAACCCATCTCGTTCGACAACAAGCCCAAGCCCTTCTCCTCAAAGAGCACTAGTTGCCTTTCAAATTATAAAAAATCCAAAAGGTGTTCTCCAAGCCACTTCTTATATGTTTTGATTTGATTCAAAAGAAGTTCGCTTTGAATCGGGCCTTTAGTCTTTTGATTAGAGTAGGGGTCGCGAGAAAAATTTACGTCTAAACGTAAATCAATTTAATTTTATACTAAAATGTGTATAAAAATAAACACGTAAAACTCAGTTACAAAATTATTAGAAAGTTAAGTGGTTGTAAGTGTACATGAAGGATAAAAGTTAAAAATACAAAGAAAAGACAAAATACAAAAGACAAAAGAAAAAGAAAATTGAAAAACAAAACAGAAAAAGACAAAAGGAAAAACACTAAAAACCAAGTTACTGTATATACACAACTTCCAATATAGGCATATATAGTTAGTATAGATAAATAGATATAGATATTAATTACTAAAATAAATATATAAAATTGTTTTAAAAATAGTTTGAGGCTAACAAAGTTTTTATATATTTGTAAATAAAAGAATATGAATTCACTAAATTCAACTACTTATGTTAAAAATTTTAAATCACTATACTTAGAATGATGATGGTCAAATATTAAAAAATATTATGAGAGGGTCAAATGAGTCAAACAAAATAACCATAAAAATTAATAAAGTGTTCAAATGAGTCAAAAAAATCCAACATGTTTTGAAAAATTAAATTATAAAAAAAGAGTTAGAATAGTTTAGGCGAAAAAACAAAGAAACTAATGGCCTCATTGATTGACATGTATCTACAAATTGTTTTATTTACTATATATTGAAGGTATAGACAATTAAATAAATTCTTTGAAAAATTTATATGTGACATGGTAAGGACTCATATAATACTTTGGTTATAATGTACAACTGAAATTGACATGATAAAAATTTAAATAAAGTTTATTAAATCACATTTAATTTGACATATTCCGACCTTATGACTATTTAAAATGATATGAAAATAGAAAAACACTTTCGAATAAAATATATATTTATAATATAAACTGGCATTAGAACCTACGTGGCTGCGTGGCTCACGCATGCACCTTGTGCTACCCTTTAGGGTATGCAGAGCCGTTGTCGGGGAGGTGGTGGGGACGTCCGTGTAACGCCCCAAAATTCGAATATTTATATTCGCTATATGCCTCCGTATGGTACATCGTAAAGTAAGTAAATTACATTCTTTGAGGTAACTAAGTTACTTAAGTTAGCTATCTTATAAGTTCAATAACTAGGGGTGAAACCTCATGGCTAAATAAAAATAACAAGCAATACTATAGGGGCAAAAGGAGTCAAACTGAAAGTTTATTAGATAAAAAGATGGAGAATAAAGAATAGCCCATTTTTGGGCAGGAGCATGTGTTGACACACACACCTAGTGTGTGTGTGTTCTTGTGTGATCCAAAGAAAGAAGAAGGAGAGGAGAATCCGATTATGCATGGATGATCTATGAATCTTGGAGTGTTCATCACCTCATAAGCATCAAGTAAGTACCTAATTCACCCCTTAAACCTTCTTGATTGAATAACTTGGTGAGTTTTGATGAATCAACCCTAATTGGGTAAATTGGGGGTATTAGATGGTTGGAATTGGGTATGAATGCACTAATCTAGCGTCAATAATGAATTAATCATCTCGATTAGGAATTTTAATGAAAGGACCCATGTTCAAGAACTTGGGGTTTTTGATGGTTTATGTTTTAACATGAATGAATTGGGAGAACTAAAGATTTTATTATGATTGATGAATATGTATGATTGATACTTGTTGTTTAGTAAGAAAATGTATGTTGATGGCATAATCTAGGTAATCAAGCATGAATAAGTTGTATACTATGCTTAAAGAATGATACAAATACAAGGTGTTTGACGAAATGCCTAAATGACAATATTATGTAAACTTGTATGCTAATAATAGATGAACATGTGTCAAAATGTAACGATGACATAATTGATGGTAGTTATACATGAACAATGCCTTGTAGGAGGATTTCATGAGGAGGCGTAGTTGATGGTATGATTTAGGTAGAAATATGCATTAGGAACTTGTACTCTCTATGTGAATGGTGAGGTACTTACCATATGATGGACCAATTGCTTATTGGTAATTTAGAAATGAATGTGCATTAATTATATAACATATGAACTTGTTAACGAATAATGATGTTGTGACTTTGTTAAATTGTATAGCCTCGTGCGGTTGCCAAGTGTAAGATAATAAAAGCAATTAGGATGTGTAAGATCGATTGTACGTATATGCATATGTAACTAGGAGATTACAAGGTTGTATGTACTCTATTACATGGGTGCGAAGTACGTATGGCACCATTAACACAACCGGCTACATCGATATGGATATGCGTTCTAAGTGGGTAATTGCACACTTGATCCTTGACTTTTCAGAAAAGTCAACGAGTAAGAGATTAGCACGATTAGGAATCCTAATATGATTGTAAGACTAGAAGGAATAAATGGTGTTTGGTGGACCCTTACATATTATTCGATGACATGATAAATTTCGTGAATTTGGAATGATGTGTCATTGAATCTATGCCTTGTGTTTGTTACAAACGATTATTGAAAGTCTAATGCGAAATATGAATTCGATATGATCGTTGATATGTACAATCATGTATGCTAACGAGAATGTGGATATGATGACATAAAGGATAGGGATCATGTCAATTGGATGGAAGCATGGAAGGCTAACGGCTCAAAAGAAGCAAGAAGAGTATGCGATCACAGACGCTTAAGGTAAGTGAGTTTCGAAATCTCACCTTTTAGTACGTAAATGAAGATTGGTTGTATGAATGTTAGGAGTTAGGAAGAAATGTTTAGGAGATGTATGTAAATGAGACAAGAAATGTTATAGTAAGTTGTTCAAGGAACAAACATAATGGAAATTGCTTGGTATAATCAAACGGGTCAAAACGTAGAAAGTAACATAGCAAGATGTGGTAGTCGGTTTAAAACATGGGGTTAAGTATTAGAAGGATACGGGGGCTTGAACATTGATATTTCATGTTTTGGAACTTCCGGGATACGCGACGAGTGGCTGAAACGAACAAAAAACGGAAAACAACATTTTGGGCTGCAGAGGGGGCGTCGGCGACGCCGGGGGTGCGTCGGAGACGCCGGGCCATTCTGCTGCCGACGCAAAAGTCACTGACTACGCGGGTTTGATACCGGAAGCTCATTTTTCACATTTTTCGCACCTTTGCTTGTTTCCTAGGCCCCATTTAGCTTCCCAAAGGTATCCCAAGCCTATCTTAAAGTTTTTATGGGGTTCGGGTAAGAACGGAAGCCTTTGGAACGCGTACAAAAACGTGATATGTACACTAGATTATGTAAATGTGATTAGATGTGATTATACATGTAGACTAGTATGTAAGAAAATTTATGCATGGATGTTGTGTTTATGATCTACTTAATGGTTATGTAAGCATGTAGGACTTATGTAAGAGATTTGGTAGGGAGATATGTAAGTTTCCTAGAAGGTCTTTTATACACGAAAGAGTTGGATTAGATGGTTCGTATATGTGTTATTATTTTTTACGTTTCCAAATAAAGAGACTCGTACGAAGAAATATATGGTGTTAATATATAAGAATTTATAATGCTAACCGAATTGTTTGAGAATGAAATGTAATGCATGTATATTATTGTATACTCATCAGAAGGATAACTAGATGGAATCTACAGGAGGATAAAATGCGAAGTGATCCTTTAGTTATATACTTAGATCATATAATGCTTCAAGTACTAATAATGTGAATGTATGTGTTGTGCAGATTTATGGGTCATAACCATCAAGAGACGTAAATGATTGAAGATCGAGTTATAATACGGATTGTACGGGAATGTGTGGTCTTGCTGTTATAAAAAATATGATATGTTTATGTATCAAATGAAACGAAAAATGTAAATACCGATAAAGACTTACCATAGAAAGGACTTTTAATCATGATGGAATAATTTTAATAAAAGAAATTTTATGTCACATATTTCCGTTGCGTCTTTTCTGTCTAAACGTGTTAGGGTCTTACAAGTTGGTATCAGAGCCCTAGTTTGAGCGAAATCGAGTACACATAGGTAAGTACTCAAACTCAAACTTGCGTGCTCATGTGAATGAACCGTACAATCCGAGACTCGATCAAGACCCACAGGTAAAACCGAACGAACAATGATTATATTTACTACACTTAATGAAGGACCTAATTGTGTGGTATGTGTAAGGGTGAGCTATGATAAATAAGAAGGACGATCCAAGGATGTGATCTTGAGCAAGTGCCAAAGCATGTGATTGGACTATCGGATCCCAGGTACACAATTTTAATAAGTATGAATACCAGTATTAGGGGAATCACCCAAGATGGGATTAATGATAAATGAATTATGTTGATTTTGCGTTAGCGGGATCCGGATTGAAACACGGGGTTGGTTTTCCAACATGACATTGATATTGACTTGGTAAGGTCTTATAGAGGATGCACGAACTGAAACCCACATCTACGGGCATAAGGTGATGCTTACCTGATGGCATAAGGCTAGTATGTGGATTGCGTGCCCGGCCAGTACGCAAGAAGCATATGAAACTTGAGACGCCATGATAACCATCACATGTATGTTCCGTAGAATTGAAAAGTAATTGGTCGTGTGGGTGAAAGGAAACTCTCAATAAAATGAGGGAATTCTACAAGAATGAAAGGTTTAAATCCGTAGGTGAGTACGGATTAAACACGTAAGAAAGGAATGTACGAATGATAGCTTTAAATCCGTAAGTAAGTACGGATCAAACAAAAAAGAACGAAAAGTAAGAATGAAAGGTTTGAATCCATTGACGGATTCAAATGTAAAAAGAACGAAAGGTAAGAATGAAAGGTTTGAATTCATAGACGGATTCAAACATAAAAGAATGCAAAGCGTGAGTGAAAGATTGAAATCCGTGGGTAATCGCGAATCAAAGTTATAAGAAATGGAAAATAATATCCATAGGCAAATATGGATCTAATACATAGGAGTAATATGTAAGAACAAGAAGATTGGAATTCGTAAGTAAGTATGAACAAAACACGTAAGAATGAAGAATCAGTTCATAAACGATCAAGAGCCGAATGATGACGAAAGAGGGATTGCATTTCTCCCCAAATCTAAGGAATGTATAAACTCAGTAAGTATGTGTATTGGTATCTCTACCAGGTTAGGTATGCCTTGTTAAACTAAAGTAAGGTGTTGGTACATCTAGTGTATATGAGAACCATGCGTGAGAAAGGTCATGAGTAATGAATGAAAAGTGGGTTAGAATGTAGCTACAAGTTGACCCTCTGAAAGGTCAACGAAATTGAGTTGATTAATTATAAAGTAAGTAATGGTAAAGTAACATGAAAGGCTCGGTTTATTAAATGAGCAAACCGTCGAAAGCTGTAATTGAAGGGAAATATCAGCTAAGAAGAGTATTGAATAAAGTTACGTGATAGGCACATTGTAACATGACTCATGTGAAATTGAGGCATATGACGGGCTTAGACCCGAACGAATGGCTTAAACATCGGTGGGAAAGAAAAGTATTTGTTATATACGCTAAAATTAGGAAACGCCGTTTTGAAAGTATGTTCGAACTGAAAGCAAGTACAAAGCGTAATCCAAAATGTATAAACAACGAGTAATAAATGGCGGTTGACTTTGATAAGTCAAATTGCGGAAGTTGACAATAATTAACAAGCTATAAGAATAGTATGTAAGAAACAAAAGGTGTAATGTAGTATAACTTGTAAGCAAGAAAATTTTTGAAAGAAATATAGGTGAATAAACGCTGAATCGGATTATACATTTGAAAAAGAAGTGCTAATTGACAATTCTGTAAATACAAATGGTAGAATGCTTGAAGTATGAAATTAGTACAGTTGGTAAAAAGTGTGCGTAAGAAGGTTGTACAAAACCGAAGGTGGCGTGAATTTCAAGAACGTTCACAATGATCGTTGGGTGGTACTGTACCTGGATGATTGTAATTGGGGAAAATTCAAATAGAATATACAAGATGGCAAGTACCATTAAGAAATGTTAAGTTTGATGACGGGGTTGTAGGCCATGTTCATCTGAACAAGACATTGTTAGAAAGATGCGAATAGAAGGGAACTAAACAAATGAATGGATGCAATCAATCGAGGTATTGCATGAACTCATGAGGAATCGGGCTGAACCGTCGGTTATGCAATGAAACCAAGGTTGGTAAAATTTTTAGTTTGTGATTATGAGTAAGAATTGGTATATTGAATGTTTAGCTTTAATGGTATTATAGGAAGGAAATTATGTCATTGGGAGGAAAGTTTCAAAATCCTTAAGTAAAGGTTTAGGGTATTGGTTAAAGGCTTGCACAAAGCACTCACGCAACATCCTTGCGTAGTAAGGAAAAGTAGTGCGAGGAGGGAAGCTAGTAGTAAAGTGATATGAATGAGACGCCTTGATATCAACTTAAAGATATGCATGGTATAAGTAACAATAGTAACCGTGGAATGATAGTTAAGCTTCGTGTCAAGAATGAATAAGTAAGTTTAAGTTGGGTGGCTTTGTTGTAATATTAATAAGTCTTTGAATGATTATAGAATGTGTATGATAATACATTGACCCCTCGCATGAAGATGAATTTAATCAGAAGTAACGTTAGTAATGGGATGTTGAGGATGGCTCATAGTGAACAAAATGAAAGATCGTATACGATGTATGAGAAGAATGAAATAAGTCAATTTATTTAGATTAATAAACGTATGAATATATTAAGCTTAGAAAGTTAGGAACAAGCCATAGACATAGATCTGTGCGAGCAATGGTATACATTTGGAATAAATCCAACGAATAAACCGCTAGTGATGATGCGTGCTAAAAACTAGCATTATGAAGTGAAGATGACACTAATAAGAGCTCTGGATAAGATGCTGACTCTTATGTGAATATGAAGGTAACTCACTAACTTAAGAAGGTGGGGGACAATGTGTGTAATCATGTGATGCATGAATAAAACCTTTGCCAAGATCTCGAATGTATTCTGTTAAAGTCTGCCCTTGGAAGGGGTATGATAAAAAGGTAGGAGTAGGAATAAGAAAGGTTTCGGGGACGAAACCTTCTTTAAGGGGGTAGACTTGTAACATCTCAAAATTCGAATATTTATATTCGTTATATGCCTCCGTATGGTATAGCGTAAAGTAAGTAAATTAGATTCTTTAAGGTAACTAAGTTACTTAAGTTAGCTATCTTATAATTTTAATAACTAGGGGTGAAACCTCATGGCTAAATAAAATAACAAACAATACTATAGAGGCCAAAAGGGGTCAAACTGAAAGTTTATTAGATAAAAAGATGGAGAATAAAGAATAGCCCATTTTTGGGCAGGAGCATGTGTCGACACACACACCTAGTGTGTGTGTGTTTCTTGTATGATCAAAAGAAAGAAGAAGGAGAGGAGATTTGTTGTTTAGTAAGAAAATGGATGTTGATGGCATGAGCTAGGTAATCAAGCATGAATAAGTTGTACACTATGCTTAAAGAATGGTACACATACAAGGTGTTTGACGAAATGCCTAAATGACAATATTATGTAAACTTATATGCTAATAATAGATGAACATGTGTCAAAATGTAACGATGACATAATTGATGGTAGTTATACACGAACAATGCCTTGTAAGAGGATTTCATGAGGAGGCGTAGTTGATGGTATGATTTGGGTAGAAATATGCTTTAGGAACTTGTACTCTCTGCGTGATGGTGAGGTGCTTACCATATGACGGACCAACTGCTTATTGGTAGTTTGGAAATGAATGTGCATTAATTATATAACATATGAACTTGTTAACGAATAATGATGTTGTGACTTTGTTAAATTGTATAGCCTCGTGCGGTTGCCAAGTGTAAGGTAATAAAAGTAATTAGCATGTGTAAGATCGATTGTATGTATATGCATATGTAACTAGGAGATTACAAGGTTGTATGTACTCTATTACATGGGTGTGAAGTGCGTATGGCACCATTAACACAACCGGATACATCGATATGGATATGCGTTCTAAGTGGGTAATTGCACACTTGATCCTTGACTTTTCAGAAAAGTCAACGAGTAAGAGATTAGCACGATTAGAAATCCTAATATGATTGTAAGACTAGAAGGAATAAATGGTGTTTGGTGGGCCCTTACATATTATTCGATGACATGTTAAATTTCATGAATTTGGAATGATCTGTCATTGAATCTACGCCTTGTGTTTGTTACAAACGATTATTGAAAGTCTAATGTGAAATATGAATTTGATATGATCGTTGATATGTACAATCATGTATGCTAACGAGAATGTGGATATGATGACATGAAAGTATAGGGATCATGTCAATTGGATGGAAGCATGGAAGGCTAACGGGTCAAAAAAGGCAAGAAGAGTATGCGATTACGGACGCTTAAGGTAAGTGAGTTTCGAAATCTCACCTCTTAGTACGTAAATGAAGATTGGTTGTATGAATGTTAGGAGTTAGAAGAAATGGTTAGGAGATGTATGTAAATGAGACAAGAAATGTTAGAGTAAGTTGTTCAAAGAACAAACATAATGGAAATTGCTTGGTATAATCAAACGGGTCAAAACATAGAATGTAACAAAGCAAGATGTGGTAGTCGGTTTAAAACATGGGGTTAAGTATTAGAAGGATACGGGGGCTTGAACATTGATATTTCATGTTTTGGAACTTCTGGGATACGCGACAAGTGGCTGAAACGAACAAAAAACAGAAAACAGCATTTTGGGCTGTAGAGGGGGCATCGGCGACGCCAGGGGTACGTCGGCGACGCCGGGCCATTTTGCTGCCGACGCAAAAAGTCGCTATCTACGCGGGTTTGATGCCGGAAGCTCGTTTTTTATGTTTTTCGCACCTTTGCTTGTTTTCTAGGCCCCATTTAGCTTCCCAAAGGTATCCCAAGCCTATCTTAAAGTGTCGGGTAAGAATGGAAGCCTTTGGAACGCGTACGAAGACGTGATATGTACACTAGATTATGTAAATGTGATTAGATGTGATTATACATGTAGACTAGTATGTAAGAAAATTTATGCATAGATGTTATGTTTATGATGTACTTAATGGTTATGTAAGCATGTAGGACTTATGTAAGAGATTTGGTAGGGAGATATGTAAGTTTCATAGAAGGTCTTTTATACACGAAAGAGTTGGATTAGATGGTTCGTATATGTGTTATTATTTTATACATTTCCAAAGAAAGAGACTTGTACGAAGTAATATATGGTGTTAATATATAAGAATTTATAATGCTAACCGAATTGTTTGAGAATGAAATGTAATGCAGGTATATTATTGTATACTCATCAGAATGATAACTAGATGGAATCTCCAGGAGGATAAAACGCGAAGTGATCCTTTAGTTATATACTTAGATCATATAATGCTTCAAGTACTAATAATGTGAATGTATGTGGTGAACGCAGGTTGTGCAGATTTATGGGTCATAACCATCAAGAGACGTAAACGATTGAAGATCGAGTTATAATACGGATTGTACGGGATTGTGTGGTCTTGCTGTTATTAAAAATATGATATGTTTATGTATCAAATGAAACGGAAAATGTAAATACCGATAAAGACTTACCATAGAAAGGACTTTTAATCATGATGGAATAATTTTAATAAAATAATTTTTATGTCATTTCCGTTGCGTCTTTTCGGTCTAAACGTGTTAGGGTCTTACAGTCCGGCCTTAGGGGTTTTTTCAATAAAAAAAACCTTGGGAAGTTTCGGGGAAATGAGAGAGATAGAAATGTGTATTGTTTGTTTTTCTATCCTTGTAGGTGATCAGAATTGAAGTGTGGAGGAATAGGAGATATATATATATATATAATATATATATTTTACAAAAAGGGCCCTATAGTTTGATTTTAATTCTAAAATACCCTAAAGTTTGTATGATTTTTTTTATTAAAAAAAGACCTTAAACTACGATAATTCAAATATATTATTATGTTTATTTTTGTTGGTCTCTCTCAGAGGATCAAGATAAACCTACTTCCTTGTCGTTAACACACACAAGTGCAAAATCCAAGTGTATATGCAAACCAAAGCAAATGTATAACACACAAAGTAACCAAAGATTCACTATCTTGATTAAATGAAGAGAACCAGTACAAACACATACACACAATGTTCATACAATACTCACAGTGCTCTCTTGCTTAAACGGTAAACCATAAGCATCTATTTATAGGTCCAACACCTAGTAACATTACGAAGGATGTTACTGGGCCACGAAGAATAGAGAAGCCCACAAAGAAGGTATTCTTTGTTGGCTTACGAACAACCGAGGTATAAGAAGAATGGTTCTTCGTTACCTTTACATGCCTACGAACCATGTTCTTCGTGAAATAGTGGTTCCCACGAAGAAGTAGGTTCTTCATGGGAAGGCTGCAAACAGATAGTTACTTACAGTTTATCAACAGAAAGATACAAAACACCAACACACAATGACTATCTGCACACTTGCAGCTGTTTTACAAGACATACAATGTAAACGTCGCGAGTCAAGACAGGAGGATATATTGACTTGGTCGACTCGACCAAAAACTTTACTGACTCGATAAACAAAGACCGTATGATTACAAACTAAATCAAGAACAAGCTACAGACACAAAAGTGCACCAACAATTTTTTGTTGAAAATTTAAAACTAATAAAACCTTAAACTTGAATAATTCACGTATATTAAAACTAATAAGACTTTAAACTTGAATAATTCACGTATATTAAAACGTGGTTTATTGTCTAGTTTAAATTTTATAATTATAACTTTAAAACATACTCTATTTTGAAAGTTTAAATTAAATTAAAGTAATTTAGTTTTGGGGAAATTTAAGGAAATCTGGGACAACCACCATGTAATTTTGAACAAAATCTGGGAAACAGAAAAGTGGAGAAAATGCTTATGTGACACTCATATATCACACGGAGAAAACTGAGAAAAACAGGAAAACTCCTTATGCCTTCAGTGAGAAAACGTCATGAGAAAGACTCTCACGGAAGTGAGCAATGTAAATCTATTGTATTTTACTTTTTATGATATAAATTTATTTAACTAACCAATTTCAATTTTTAAAAAAAATGACTTATAGTATATAACTTAAAAAAACTAAATACACATCCTTGTTTAATTATTTTATCGATATTTTGATATAAATTTAATTTAAACTGAGTAGCTTTAAATGAAATGCTTTTCGTTTCTCACAAGCGGCTCCGGTATCGTTTACTTTTTTTTCTCAGTATTTTAAGTAAAACCGGTTGATTTGAAGCTCTAAGTTATCAATCTAACATGCTAACCTCATAAAAGACCGATACAACACCACAATCAACACAATTCATACTCAACATATATTCATATACATCATAAGATTAATCCATAACAAACTACTAAAATCATACTAAATAAACAAATCAATCATCAAAACGTTATTAAGATGTTTAGCCAGGCATCATAAACAAAATAAAAATACAAACTTAATACATCATGAATTACATGTTCAATACTAGAAAACAGTAAAGATATAACTCGGAAAGTCATATCTTACTTCCCACGATGTTAGATCCTCATTCTCTCGTCTTTCGCTTCCGTTTCCTTCAAACAATAATTATGTAGCCTTTTTGTCGTTCTAGTCACCAAAAGTTCCTTTCTAGGGTTTCCCGTCGTGACACACATATATAGGAGGAATCAATTTTCTAAAGAACCTTTTTCCAAATTATTTTTATTGCGTTTCTAGCACACAATCTAGATCATTAAAGCTTCAAAAAACAAGGAGTATTCGTTCCACATTCTCTCCTAGGGACTAATAAGGTGGCCTCCTATATGTAGCAAACAGGTTGAATATATTTTGATCTTCTTGAGAAGATTCGAGTCGACCGGGTGCAACCATAGTAGGACCATGAGGTTGCTAGAAAAATTGTGGTGGAAATTGTTAGGCAAAAGCATTTTGTTGGCATTGTTGTGATTGTGTAAAAAAAGTTCTGGTTTATACATGTCATCACCCGTGCTCGAACCACCGCCTCCGGATTTTGAATCGCCTATTCGCGTGCTTGAACCGCCTTATAAGACCCTAACACGTTTTAACCACAAAGACGTAGCAGAAATACGAGCCTTAAAAGTTATATCTTTATAAACGTCTTGACATACTTAAGGCCCATTTTAAAATAACTCCTTTACAATAAATACATTCTTCGTTCTCATTTATAAAATAAAACATAACTTATTTTTACTAAATTACATAATCACACATTCCCGTACAATCTATGATATGACTCGATCTTCAACCGCTTGATGATCCGTGATTCTGTGCCACCTGCGGTCACCACATACGGTCACATCATTGTACTTAGTGACATAATATCTAATATAAAATGTATAACTAATGGATCACGCCGCGTTCTATTCTCATAGAAATTCCATTCAGTTATCCTTTTGAGTTCAAGCATTTCATCTCGGAGTCTAACTTTCGATGAGTCAACAATAATTAATGTACATGCACTTCATTTCATTCTCAAAAGCAACTCGGTTAGCATCATCAATACTCACATTTATATTTTAACACCAAACATATCATCGTACAAGTCTCATTCATTCGGAAACGGATGGTTTAATAACACACATACATATTATCTAATCCAACTCTTTCGTGTATAATAAGTCCTACTACGAACATACATACCTCCCTACCCAAACTCTTACGTACAACTTACATACTCACAAATCCATTAAACAAATCCTAATCACAACATCTGTGCGTATAATTTTCTTACATACTAGTCTACGCGTATACTCATGTCTAATCTTGTTTAGATATGGTTTCCACATCAAATTACATTACGTGCATACACATTCACTTAATTTTTTTTTAGTACCATACTTTGTTAGGTGCACCATTTTCTATTTATAAGTATGCTATTATGTACTAGTTTCGTCCCTTCGCATAATTAATGCATTCAATAAAGTTTTACTTATAAGACTTAGCCATGTTCATAATGAAACCATATTACATACATCAACATACACGCCACATCTTCGTACATGCTCCCCTAGGTTTCCGTCCTTACTCATACCCCATAAAACTCTATAGTAGGGTTGGGGTACCTTTGGGAAGCTTAGCGAGGCCTTCGAAACAAGCAAGGGTGAGAAAAACTGGTTTCCGGCGTCAGCCTCGCGTAGACAGCAATATAAGGCGTCAGGTGAAAAAGGGTAGGGCATCAACGACGCATAACCCGGGCGTCACCGACGCGCCTCCTGTAGTGCTGACGCTGATTTTCTTTTTGTTTTTGTTCTTTCGACCCACTAGTCGTGTATCCCGGGAGTTCCAAGTCATGAAATAACATTATTCAAGCTCTCAATTTATTCCATACACTTTCCCATACCCAATCCCTATTTTCTTCGGCTAAATTTTTCTACCTTAAAGTTTTGACTTGTTTAACCCTACATTGAGGTTTTACCGGATTAACATCGTACGAGCCATTACAACAATTCTTACCCTAGCATTTCCATTATTTGCACATCCTTACCTGATTTCAATTATTCAAACATGCATATCTTCATTTAAATAAAAATAAGAAGTGAGTCCGATAATGACTTACCTTACGCGTTCATATTCATGTTTGCTACCTTGTATCCTTTTGACATGTTAGCCTTTCATGCTTGAGTCCATGTCATTTGGGGTTCCTATCCTTTCAAGACATTATGTATATATCATACTTAGTATGCATGTTCATTCATGTCACATTCATTTCCAACTAGTCAAAGTTTAACATGCATAAGACATAAATCAACAACCACATTGTCCAACAGTTACGTAATCAAATTTATCATGCTACGAAACACATAATTGGTCTAACACATATCACATGGTTCTTCATAATCTCACAAACATATTCACAAGTCTAACCATGCTACTCACATATTCGTTGACTTTTCAGAATATCAACGGTCAAGCATACTAACTTCCAACTTAGAAACTTATGTCCATATTTATATAGTAGACCATACTAGCGACACCATATACATTTCATACTCATTTTTTAGGACACATACAAACACATGATCAATTAACTACATCATACACATAGAAAATCAATTCAATACATATTAATGCTCTCATGATACTACAATTGTTAACTACATTCAAGTTAGCAATTTAACATAATCCCAACATCATCCTTTACTAGCAAGTCCACATGTCACACCCCGACCCGCAACGGAATAGGTGATCGGGGCATGATTGGTTGATCCAAAGCTTATGACTTACTATTACGTGTTTTATATAATTATTAATCCATATTGAATGTTTCACAAAACAGATAATCCAAATAGAACAATTTAAATATATGAGACATTGTTCATGTCTACTAAACTACATTTATCCGTTTCCTGTTAACTAAAGCCCATCCTATGTCCAAATTTTTCTTCATGCTTGTTCACCTATATCACATGTAAAAGTAATTTTTGGGTCAACAAAGGTTGGTGAGTTAACCACATTGTTATTAGGAAAATAGTATATCTTGGTTGTGTTTTGAGAAAACGTGCATTAACCATTGTAAGTAAATATGGTGTATGTCATATGTCAAACCTCATAACACAACCTCAAAAAAATAAACAAATCAACTGTAATGATTCAAATGAATGTATGCATGTTGCACGGTATTATGGTGTGTTGCAAAGTCTAAGCTCAATCAAACGGAGCTAACCTCGTATGTTTGGCTACGTCAAGTTCTGCTTATAGGTAATGGGGAACCTACGAGCCTATGATGATGTAATGTCTGAAATGAATGAAGCACACCAAGTGAAAAATAAACAATCAACATATAACACATATACTTCACATAATGGTAATTGCACGTTTTTGAATTTGTAAAATGTAATAATGATTTGCGACACATGATACACCCAAGAAACGTATAATAAATAAAAATTGGAGTTGTATGATTCACTCAAAGTGGTTGCGTATAAGGATTCCTTGAAGACAACGCATGAGGTAAGACAGGGAATTCGAAAGAAAGAAACGATTAACCAAATGTTAAAATACCACATTAACAAGATAGCAACTATTAAGTAATTTATAAGTTAGAATTAAAAAAAAATTCTTAAGTATAAAAAATCAAATATATAAATTGTTAATTATTTTTGTTATATTAACTTTAAAGGTTTTATTATAAAAGAAATGAATTAAAAATAAAATGCAAAAAAACAGGTGTTGACCGGATTCGAACCGGGGACGTCCCGAACGTGCACACACGACCCTTCAACTGGGCCATGTGTTTAACTCGGTTATAGACCCGCTCATTAATTAACTTATCCAGCAATTCAGATGTTGTATATTCTGGTTTTTAAAAAGAAAAGTTATAATGCAGCGAAGGAACCGGAACCAGGATTCGAACCAGTGACCTCCGCATCCTCACAGTAACAACACCACCACTGGACTACGCTACATTATTTGATGAAATTGTATCTCCATTAAACTTATACTGATGTTCCATTTGGTGCAGTGGTTGCCGGTTGTTCGTGTACTGTGGAGACCCGCTTCGAGTCCCGCGGCCTCCGGTATCCTTTTTATTTGAAATTTTATTGAACTTTCATACTTCACACAAATGGTCCCTGATTTTTAACTTTTTCAAGTCTTAACTTTCCTAAATTACGTTGTTTTTAGTTATTGATTTAAGAATACTCTCATCTATATATATATATATCTGTGTGTGTGTCTGTATTCGTATTTATGAAAGCGATTACGATAAGTATCTTTTTATATGAAAAGATTATATATTTTGATATATATATATATATATGTATATATATATATATATTATAAATATCTACATGATAGGTTTATATTTAAATGAAATTTATATATTCATTTAGATATATATATATATATATATATATATATATACCCATATATATATATGTATATGCATGTGGGTGCATTATACGACAACTTCGACCGCAATGATTGTTGTTGAAGAAAAAAAAACTCGAAAAATTTCAAAACGAGTCGTATTTTGGGAGCCCATTTTATCGGATTTTAGAATCTCCACTACTTTTAGGAATTTCATCCCCAAATTAAGAAGAAACCGTAATAGGTAAATCTTTTAGCATATTCCCTAAGAGTTTACATTAAGGTGTGTGAGGATCTGCTCTCCATAAGCTCAGGCCGTCTGTCACAACCTTCGACCACACCCTGGGCGGGAGCCGTGATCCAGTAGCAGGTGGTATCGGTGTTTATTAATTTGGTAGCGCAAGTTATCATCAGGAGCGTAGTTAGGAAATATTTCAGAGTTTGTAAACACCAAAGTTTAATATTAGACAAATGGGATAAAACCCATATTCTATTAAAAAGTTTTTATTGGGATAAACCCTAATTGACAAAACATAAATTTCTTCTTTTATTCAGGTAATCAAAGCCACTTTATTTAAGCCTTTAGTGCTCCATAGTAGGCTTCTATGACTTTCACAGTAAGTTACCTGAAACAAGTTTTAAAAACATTTTGTTAGCGAAAAATACTGGTGAGTTCATTCAAATTTCGAAAAATACACATTGTTATAATTTACAGTATCAAGGGTGATTACATTGTTTTTATCTAACAAAAACTCAATCAGTATTTGGCACTCGGTGGCAGTTCCGATCTGACGATGGTCTTATCACTCATTGGCTAACTTTCGTCCAATAGTGAAGATTATCAAGTAGTGTATACAAAACCTCACATACCGGCATTAATTGTAGTACACAAAAACTTAATTACTGTAAATACAATTTTGAAAACATTTAGGGTTTTGCAAAAGCAGTTGAGAAAAAAGAGAATGACTCACATTGTAGTTTTAGGGTTTTTAACTTAAAAGCTTCCTGATGTTAATCCTGAGTTCCTAATAACAATAAAATGCAACACGTGTCAGTGCAATAATCCAACTCAAACTTTAACGATACATCACGAGAACAAAACCCCAATGTAGTTAACAAAGCAAAGCCTTATTCAGGCAGTACTTTGGCATCCGTTGCTGGGGTTCAGATCGATCCGACAGGGTATCGAATCAGTGATCAGGGTTAAAACACTTACAGCGGGGCAAAGTTTCATAGGTTTAGGGGTTATACTGAAGAATAATGGAGGTACAAGAGAGAGTGTCGTTAAAATTCGAGCGAACAGGTGCACAGACTTCAGTCCCACGCCTGCCTTCTTAAGTTGCATACATGAAACACATCATGTGCACCAGCCATTTCTTCGGGTAATTGCAGTTGATAGGCTACTGGGACATTTCGTCTGATAACTTCAAATGGTCCAACATACCTTGTGCTTAACTTTCCTCTTTACCGAATCTGATGACTCCTTTCCGAATCAGTTCCTTTTTTTCTAATTCTTTGATCATTCCTTTTAATCCTTCAGCATCATCCTTGATTGCTGCTTCCTGGGTTTCTTTCAATTGTTCCATTAGATCTATCTGCAGGTTTAATCTGAGAGCACGTACCCTTTTTGGCTTCTCATGATACTTTTGACTTAAAGCATCAGCTGCTACGTTAGCTTTACCTTCGTGATATTGAATATCACAAGCACTTAGCATCTCCATCCAACGTCTTTGCCTCATGTTCAGTTCTTTTTGCTCGAAAATATATCTTAAACTTCTTGATCTGTAAAGATAGTAAACTTACTACCGTAAGGATAATGTTTCCAAATCTTGAGGGAAAATATTATCACTCCTAACTCCAGATCATGTGTTGTGTAGTTTTCTTCATGCTTCTTTAGTTGTCTAGAAGCATAAGCAATCATTTCCTGACGTTGCATCAGCACACATCCAAATCCTAATTTTGATGCATCACAATATACTATAAAATCTTCAGTTCCTTCTGGTAAAGCAAGTATTAGTGCATTAGTTAGTTTTTGCTTTAGGATCTTGAGAGTTTCCTCCTGTTTTGGTCCCCATTCAAACTTAACTGACTTACATGTTAAATTGGTTAATGGAATGGCTACTTAGAAAAATCTTGAATAAAACGTCTATAATATCCTGCAGTCCAAGAAAACTTCTTACTTCCGTTTGGTGAATTAGGGACTTCCCATTTGGTAATAGCCTCGATTTTTGTAGGATCCACATGATTTCCTTCATAATTAATCAGATGGCCGAGAAATTGTACCTCTTGTAACTAGAATTCACATTTTGAGAATTTTTCGTAAAGCTTTTCCTTTCTCAACAATGTCAGAAGTATCTGTAAGTGTTCAGCATGCTCCTCCTTACTCTTGAAATAAATAAGTATATCGTTTATGAAAACAATTACAAAATTGTGTAGATATGGTTTTCATATCCTATTCATCATGTCCAAAAATGCAGCTGGAGCATTTGTTAAACCGAATGGCATAACTGTAAACTCATAATGACCATATCTAGTTCTGAAAGCGTTCTTAGGAATGCCTTCTTCCTGTACTTTTAATTAATGAAATCCTTAGCGTAAATCAATTTTGGAAAAATATCGAGCTCCTTGAAGTTGATCGAATAAATCATCGATCCTCGGTAGTGGATACCAATTTTTAATTGTGACTTTATTCAATTTTCTGTAGTCGCCGCATCGATCCATCTTTCTTCTTGACGAATAACATAGGTGCTCCCCAAGGCGATGAGCTAGGTTGTATGAAACCTTTTTCCAATAGTTCGTCTAGTTGCTTCTTCAGTTCCAGCATCTCTCGTGGGCGCTAGACGATAGGGTGCTTTGGCAATCGGTGCAGTTCCTAGTATTAGATGAATTCTAAATTCAACCTCGCGATTGATAGGTAGTCCAGGTAGCTCTTATGGGAAAATATCTGAAAAATCTAACACTACAGAAATATCTTTTAATTCTTTTCCTTTAGTGCTATGATCACAGAGATCATATACACTATTCCTCCTTTTCGTGCGTAGCTTGCAGTTTTCATCACAGAGATGAATTTTTTTGATGTTGTTGGCTTGTCTCCCTAAATTGTGATTGTTTCTCCTATTGGCGTACAATCCTCAACAGAATTTTGATCACACAGATTCACGCATTTGGCTACCAACCAATTCATTCCTAATACAACATCGAATCCGGCTAGATTCACCGTACATTCTTGGTAATAGGTTAGCTGTGAACTTATGTCCTAAAAATTCTATCTTTCCTTTCTAAAGGATTTCGTTTATGTTGATAGAGTTTCCGTTTGCCGTTTCCACCGTACATTCTTGGCAAAGTTTAGTTATTTGTTGATTTGGAAATTGACAGAAAGTAGTATTTATAAAACTTTGGTTTGCACCATAGTAAAATAATACTTTAGCATAGACATCATGAACTAAAAACGTACCGGTAATCACATCGGGAATCAACTCTGCTTCTTTGGCTATCAGTACGAAGGCTCTAGCATTCTTCTTGGGTCCTTCAGTCATCTTTGCCTTATTGTTAGGTGTTGTAGCTAGTTTTGGGCAGTTCGGTCGGATATGGCCTGCCTCTCCGCAGTTGAAGCATACTCTACCGTTAATTTTCCTTCTACATTCTTCTTCCTTATGCAATATACCGCACATTTTCATGAGTATTTCCTTTTACAGAACTTACAGAAAGGTGAAGAAGATGAACCTGCTCCTTTCTTTCAGTAAGAATTACCAGAAACTAATTCCTGGGTAATCCTTTAGGCTAAATCCTTTTACTGGTTTTCTTCTCGTGTGCATATCAGTCCATCTGTCAGAGTGTTAGCAAGTTCCACTGTTTCTTCAATTGTTTCTGATCTAGCTGCTTTGACCATGTCTCTTATTTCACTGACTAATCCCCAGATGTAACGAGAGATTAATACCGGTTCTGGTGAAGCTAGTGTAGGTACTATCCTTGCATATTCAAAGAATTTGATAGTAAATTCACGAAAATTTACACCAATCATCTTATGGTTTAGGAATTTATTGGCTATCTGTTCCTTTTCGTGAGGAGGACAAAATTTTCTTTCGGTTATTTCCTTAAATTCAATCCACTCCATGGCATAAACCAAGTCATTACCTTTTGATTGAAGAATGGTATTCCACCATTCTAATGCGTCATCTTTGAAAAGAATAGAAGCATACATTGCTTTATCTTCTTCAGCACACTTACTAATTTTTAAAACCGCTTCCGTCTTTTCCAGTCAACGCAAATCTGCAATGGCTCCTTCATTACTGGAAAATTCAATTGGTTTACAAGACAAGAACTCTTTATAAGAACAACCATAAGCGATGGTCTTCTTTCGTTTGGGAAATGGAGTTTTGACAAGGATGCCATTGTCTCCATTGACGTTGTGGCTAGGTTCAGTGTGATGAGTACGTTTACTGCCTATAATAGTATTATCATTTACAGGCGTAGGATTTTTAATAGCTTCAATAATTAGAGGTATCATCGACTATTCCTTGGGCTACTATACTTTCTATAGCACTTTTATCCATATGATTTTCTTGATTTACTTCATTCGATATTTGAATTGCAAACATTATCAAGTAATAATATGACATAAAATAATTAAAACAAAACAAACATTCAAACACATTTGATCAAAATCGTCGAACACTGCGACGTTCTACTACTTTATTATATATATATATATATATATAATATTAGGTTCGTAATCTTTAGAAATGAAAATCCCTCTCGTTGTATTTCCAGACGAGATTTTCCCTTATAGCACGGATTCTGTTTCCTTCATCTATGAGTTCTTCGTCGTAATGACGAAGTTCTGCTATATTTTTGGGGTTCATCGGCGGGAACATCGCAGGTACTGGTTCATTGTACATTGGAGGGAATATTGCAGGTTCTGGTCCAATAGGTGGGTAATAGGGATCATTTTTCAAATTCTGAAATGCCCAATCGTTTGTCCACCATTGCTCCATAGCATCTGGTGTTGGCGCTGGTATCCTGGGAATTTCCTCTGGGTTGAATGCTGGTATTGGTTGTGGGTTCATTTGGATAGGTTCTGGGTAAAGTGGTATTGATCCTAATGGTTGCTCTTGGTAAAATGGTAGCAATTGTGGTTCAGGGTCTGCTACACAAGTTCAAGTTTATCTCATTATTTGTGGGTTGAAAACGTCACAGTTTGCTAGTCTTTGGTCTAATTTCTCCCATAGTGGTTTGGTAACTGATATTTGGGCTGGCCCTTCTACTAGTGTTATAGTGGCTTCTTGATTTTTCTTTTTCCTTCTTTTCTCTCTTTTTTTCCTTTATTAAACCAACCCCTTTTCTTGGGTGGAAAGGTTTCAGTTGGTTTAGCTTGAAAAACAAAGGGTTCTTCCACATCTGCTTCATATCCTGATACAGCTCCGGATGGTGCTTCATCCATCTCCGAATCAGACATATGTTGGAAAGTACTGGACACACTTTTGTCACTCACACTGTGAACTCAGAAATTGTCAAAATAATATAAAAATCATATTATATGTAATTGAAATATTATTTTCATAGATATAATACAAAAGTTATTTTATATAAAGTTCCTGTCATTAGTGTTTAAGTTCAGGTATTAAAAGAACACCTAAATAGCTTAAACCAGTGGCTCTGATACGACCTTCTGTCATAGCCCCTGACCATACCCTGGGCAGGAGCCGTGATCCAGTAGCAGGTGGTATCGGTGTTTATTAATTTGGCAGCGGAATTTATCATCAGGATCGTAGTTAGGAAATATTTCAGAGTTTGTAAAACCCCAAAGTTTAATATTAAACAAATGGGATAAAACCCATATTCCATTAAAATATTTTTATAGGGATAAACCCTAATTGACAAATGTTGGGATTGAACCCTATACAAAGGAACAGATGATATAAAGCCAAACAAACTATCCGTGGTTTGGTCCAATTATCAGAGTTTACAACCACTTATTAGCTAAACTCTGTCTTCCTAAGATATGTTGCCTTTACATTATCTGTCACAACAATTTGCCAAAGGTCTGCTAGAAGATAAGGAGCAGAGGATTGCTATCAGTGTTTTACTTCTGTTACTTTAATAATCAATGTAACAGTGCTTTGCACTGACAGTGTTTAGTGATCAGATGTTTGAGTTAGTTATTTAGTTGTTAATGTCACTATCAACCCTGACGTCATCAAAAGATGCTCAGTGGTTAGATAGTTAGTATAAATAGGTGAATCGAGGTAACAGTTGAACTTTGTCTATTATAAAGACCATTCACAAATTATCTTCTCTGAGATTTTCTGTACTATCAAACTGTGTTGTAATTAGCTGAGGGGAGTTTTTGAATCACATGCAAAGTTTATCAACTTAAAAGCATGATGGTGATGAAAACAAACGACCTTTACTTGTAGTAAAAGTTTTCCATCTTATTCCACTGTATTATTTTTCAATTCAATCATATTTCCATTTTTAAAACAAAACCTACAAGTAAATCAAACTCATATCCTGACAATTGGTATCAGAGCTTGGTCAATCAAAATTTGATTAAATTCAATTTGATTTGAAAGATCAGTTCTCCTTGCTAATTAGTTTGATAGTTTACTTGAAAACAAAGTTTTATTACGTTCAAAGTTTTTAAAACACAAATATGTTGTAAACAAGCAGAAATGTCTCAAAACACATCAGATTCCAACATTGGATCTATGTTCAAACCACCAATGTTGAAACGAAATGAATATTTCATATGGCAACGTCGGATGGGTCGCATCTTAGCTTAGCAAAACATCGGATGTTGGTGATCCGTTGTGTTTGGACCACATATTCCATTGGTTCCAAGCACAGAGGATCCCACTACTCAAGTGCCAAAAATCCTGAAAACTACTCTGAGCAGGATTCCCAGAAAATATAGTTGGATGCAAAAGCGTTTAGCATTATTGCTTCCGCGCTACCCAACGAAATCTATGCTGGACTACTCCACTGTAATAGTGCAAAAGAGTTGTGGGATTGCACTAGAAGAGCAATTCGGTGGTACTGAAGAAGGGATTGAAAATAATAGAGAAGTTTATGAATCAACAGTTCAAACGTTTTACTGTCTCATCAGTGAATTAAAACTGGTTAACGTGGAATTTCCTAATTCGACTGTCAATAGTCGTTTCTTAAGATCGTTACCAGAAAAATGGGAGACTGTAGCTTACGTCACTCGAACATCTGTTGGGTTTAAAGAGATGACCCTCGCTCAACTTCATGGTCGACTCCTCACATATGAGAGAGAGTTGAATCAGAAAAGAAGTTGCAAGAGTCAGGGAAAGCAACTGATGACTATACCTTGGGTAACACTGCTCTTTATAGTCATGAAGAGGGTTCTGGCAGTGGAAAGGATCAAGGTTATGATCATTATATTGATATAACTTTTGGAAACAATTTTACTTCTGATCCTTACACAACCAATTTTGCTTTCGCTGCAAACGGGGAAAGCCAAAATTCTGACAATATTTCTTTTGAAATGAATGAGTTACAACATTTTGAACCCACTAATCTGGAAGAAAATGATATTTTACATCAGCTGGCACTTTTGAGTGTTAGAGCTAGTAAATTTTACAAAAGGACTGGTAGGAAGTTTCCTGGATGCATGGAGGGTTGGAAGTGGGGTTGGATAAATCCAAAATCAAATGCTACAAGTGCAATAGGTTAGGACACTTTGCCAGGGAATGCAGATCTCAAACTACAGCTCCAATTGTGACTCACCCAGGCCCTAGACCTCAATGCAATGCTCATTATTCCCATCACAAATGCAAAACACTGCACACTTTGCACATCCTGCTACCACAGTTCCTGTCCACTATATCCAAACACCTACTCCACAGATTCAATATGTCCAAGCACCACCTCAAGTGCATGTGCAACAAGCTCCACATGTCACTCAAACTACTCAAACCACTGCTCCGATAGAGGTCAACTGTCACACCCCGACCCGCAGCGGAAAAGGTGATCGGGGCATGATTGGGTTATCATCAAAGCTCATGACATTTATTATGCGTTTCATATTCATTTAATACAATTTAATGGAAATTTACAATAAATATTACAACATGTTCTAACTATCAATCTAAGCTTCTTTATTCTCTTCTAAGGCATTTCCTATGTTTTCTTTGCTTCAACCTGTTCACCTGTATCATGTGTAAAAAGGTTTTGGATCAACATAAAGTTGGCGAGTGAATCCTATGGAAAAACATTTGAACAAGTTTATTAAATTGATTATGAAATATGTGCACAACCACTCATGAGTAAAAATAGATGTAAACTTATTCACCAATCATAAGATATTAAATAAAGCACACATGAACAATAATGGAACATTTAGAGGCACGCGTTGCTCAACTCGTCTCTCACGAGGAACTGATGGGCCTAATGAATGAATTGCATAAACATGATAATATGAATAACACAACTACAAACAATATAAACTCAATGATACACACATGAACAATAATGAATTGGTTTTGAGGCACGCGTTGTTCAACTCGTCTCCCGCGAGGAACTGATGGGCTTAATGAATGAATTATATATAATTTGACAAACTGACATAAGTAATCACATCAATATAAACAATCTAAGTTTAGGTCACGATATGGTATGGCACAAATTTAAATAAACGAGTTAATTATTTGAGACACATGACACACCCCAAAACGTGTAATTAAAAAGGGGAGTTGTAAGATTCACTCACAGTGGGTGCGTTCGGTTGATGATGTTGAATGCACGCGAAGTGGTTTTAACCACAAGTGAGATTAACCTAGATAAATCGCATTATGGTTTGGTAAGTAAACGGATTTTATTAATCCATTTTAGTAAAATTGTTGGGTGTATTTTTGTGAGTTTAAGGCTATTTTCTAACCTTAAAAATGTTATTTTTAATTATTTTTAATTGATTTTTAATTAAAATAAATAAATAAAAATAATAAAAAATTTTGATTTTTTTGCTACAGTTGACTTTGACTTTGACCGTTGACCGGTTCGAATATGAATATAAGTGCGCTGGGTGAGGCTCGAACCCGAGACCTCCCGTACGCGTGCACGCAGCTCTACCATATGAGCTACGTGTCTAACCCGTCATATATCTGTTTTTAATTATATTTATATATTAATTAAGTTAAACAGAAAATCCTTTTATTTTAAAAACGATTTAATTCAATCGGACCGGTGCGCTCCACAGGTCTCGAACCCGGTACCTGTGGCTTGCGTAACACACAGTCCACGCTGGACTGTGTGTTTGACATGTTAACTAATCTGATTTTTATTTACTTAAATACAAATTAAGTATTTTCATTTATGCCGTATTTAAAAAGTTTGAATAATGGTCCGAATCGATGCAGTAGACCGGACTCGAACTCGTGTCCTGTGATTAAACATACACACAGTCCACCGCTGGACTGTGTGTCTAACTTGGTTATTATTCCGGTTATTAATATACTTAACATATACTTGTGTGACTCCGGTTCGGTTTAACAAAAAAAATCATTTTTATTAAGGCAGCGTGTGTGGAACAGGATTCGAACTCGAGACCTTTCTGTGTTTAATGTGCACACAGTCCACCGCTGGACTGTGTGTCTAACCCGAGTAATATCTTGATTTTAATTATACTTATACGTTTACCGCACTTCATCTTCTTCGTCAGATTTTAACCAGAATCGGAAAATCCGACTGGTTCAAAGTTTTAATCGGTTTCTTTAGTGTTTGATGATTAAATACATATGAGATATAAGTAAAAAGAAAGGAAATTAGGCGTGAGGTATACCGACTAGCTTTCCTCTGTTTTCCGGCAGAACTCCGGCGACAGCAATAGGCTCCGGCGTCGGGTGTCTTGCAGCAGAGAGTCTTCAGAAAGCTTACAAGGTATGTGGGTGACTTCGGTATAAGTTCAGAGGGTTTAGTAAGGCTCAGAAATGAGGAAACTGGTTTTCCGGCGACGAACAGAATAATTCTGGCGAGTGAGTTTTCGCCGAGAAAAGGTGCGGTTTTGAGCGAAAAGGTTTGCAGAGGTTCGAGGGGGTATTTATAGGGCAAGTCGTCGATGTATTTGGTCCGATTTCCGACTTGATTCATTGGTTTGAATTTCTCCGGCGGTTATAACTTTGGTCGCGGACTCAGACGTCGGTTATAACCGATGTAGCGTTTATGTTTTACGTTATAACTGAAAGAAACGTTAAGTTTCGCGAGATTACCGAGATTTCCGACGACTGAACTTTTTGGGCCCCGGTTTTGAATTCGGAAAGACACTTTATGAATTAAATGATCTTAATAATTAACAAGTAGCATTTGTGGCGTAGTGGTTTAGTGCGCGTGTGTTAAGACTTGCTGACCGGTACTGATCCGGGTTCGAAACCCGGCAGAAACAAAGTATTTTTATTTTGCGATTTTTAACAGTTATTCAAAAACTAATTATATATTCCCGTATAATAATTGATTATGTATCGTTTAAAATTATTTTGGGCATTTAATTTGCAACGAAAATTTTAACTGATTGTTCGGTTAATAAACGGAGCGGGTTTGGTAAAATCTGTTTTTTTTACGGATGTTACAGTATCCCCTGCTTTTTAGAAATTTCGTCCCGAAATTTAAATTGTGATACATTTGACTAAAAGGATGATGGTGTTTAGTTTTGACAGTTACATACTTAGAAAAAGTAAGGGTTTAAGTTTTTGTTCAAGGCGGTAACGTTCCTTGTAAGGGTTAAGTACCCTATTACAGGAATCGCTTTTTGTTGCCTACTGTAAAAGTATTGATAAACAGAATTTATTCGCTAACTATGATATCATGCATAAAAGTTTGAATATGTTTGGAAGGGTATGGTTATATCCTAAGGCAAAACTTCCAATACTACAAACTACATGGAACATAAATAAACACAACAGTTAATATTTGAACATAAATAAACACAACAGCTAATATTTGAACATAAATAATCACAACAGCTAATATTTGAATCCACATTCTGATAGCATATATGTTTGAATGGTGGAAGTTCCTCTCTCGTTTGTTATGATGGAGAGGTTAGTTTATGTAGAAATGGAACACAAATCCAATTTCTCTAAATAGCAATATGATATAAATAACACAATTTCAACCAAGGCAATACTATATCCTACATGGAACTTCTCATAACCTTCCGACAATGCCTCTGATCCTTTGACAAGAATACTTATATATAGGAAGTACCAGCGGCGTATCCACCATATTCTTGTCAAATTTTCATTGGTTTTATCAGTGAATTATGATTAGTCCTATATAACTCTACAACCAATACAACAAACATAAAATACTGAATTGAAAAATATCTGTGCGATCAAGGCTCAATCAAACGGAGCCGATCGTATTGTATGTACTGAAAATGAAATTGTCTGTGTGCTCAAGGCTCAATCAAACGGAGCCGAGCGTATTGCATGTATTGAAAATGAATAACTTAATCTAAACAACTATCACACAAACATCCTATGCATGGAACCTCTCATAACCTCCTGATAATGCCTCTGATCATTTGACAAGAATACTTATATATAGGAAGTACCAGCGGCGTATCCACCATATTCTTGTCAAATTTTCATTGACTTTATCCGCAAGTTATGGTTAGTTCTATGCGACTCTACTACAAACACCACAACCACAAGATACTGATAATGAAAATGTCTGTGCGCTCAAGGCTCAATCAAACGGAGCCGAACGTATTGCATGTACTGAAAATGAAATTGTCTGTGCGCTCAAGGCTCAATCAAACGGAGCCGAGCGTATTGCATGTAATGAAAATGTAAAATGAACTGATCGATCAAGGCTCAATCAAACGGAGCCGATCGTTGCGGGCACGCCAAGTTCAACCACATAATAAAATGGGGAACAAGCTCAAAACCTCATAAAGGGGGAGCTGCGGCCTCGGCAAATGCATATACTGAAAACAATAAACAATAATTACTCTAACAGTCTACACATGGAATCTCTCATAACCGCCAGATAATGCTTCTGATCCTTTGACAAGAATACTTATATATAGGAAGTACCAGCGGCGTATCCACCGTATTCTCATCAAAGTTTCATTGGCTTTATCCTTAAGTTATGTTTGGTTCGATGTGATAAAGAAAACATAAAACTAAACGATAGGAGTTGAATCTGGATCTTCGGCGAAGAGGACTAGTTGGGATCTTCGACAGGATTGGCGTTGATATTGAAGACTCTTCCTCTTGCTGGTGGCCTAGCGGTTGGGTTTTCTTGGTTTACTTGGTTAACTGGGTTTGATTGGGCTTGAGTGTTGATGACGTTAACCAGTTGAGGGTATGTGTTTCTAAAGTGGGTAGGGTCGCCACAATTGAAACAAGCTCGAGCATATGGGAACATGGGGTATTGGGGTTGTTGATAGGTTTGGTTTATGGTTTGAGTAGGGGAAGAGGTTTGGTTTTGTAAGGTGCGACACACCTTGCTCAAATGACCATAGCGTCCACAAGTTGTACATAGACGACATGGTAAGGTATGGGGATGGTGATAAAAACAATTGTTGCATCGAGGGTGAGGTCCAAGATATGGTTTCTTATTTGGGTAGGTTGAGTTGGGTGCCACTTGGGTGATTGGGATAGCTTGGATGGGTATGGCGTATGAAATTGGTTGATTTCGTTGGATAGCAGCGAATAGTTGCCCGTCTCTTTTTCTCTTAGAATTGGGTTGAGAAGGGGATTCGGTTTGGGTGGAGTCGGAGGTTTCAGTCGATTCTTTATCCTTCTTCTTCTCCTCCTTGAAGTCTTCGTTTCGGATTCGGTTCTCGGTAAGCTCTGTTGCTAACTCCATTGCTGCTTCCAAAGTTGCAGGCTTGGTACTTATTACAGGGTCTTGAATCTTTGACGGAAGACCACGAATGTAGTGCTCGATCAAACGGTAGAGGGGAGTGAACATGTTGGGAAACATTTGATGTAACTCGAGGAATCTTTTGTCGTAGGTGGTGTGGTCTCCTTCCTTTTGCTTCAACGAATAGAATTCATCTTCTAATTTCTTGATTTCGCTCCTTGGGCAAAATCGTCTGGTCATGATTTCCTTCAATTCGTTCCAAGTTAAGGACATAGCATCTTCAACACCTCGTTTGGCCTTCTCTGTATTCCACCAAGTAAGTGCTATCCCATATAATCGACCGGTAGCATAACGCACTTTGCGATCGTCAGGGCAATCGCAATTTAGAAAAGTGTTCTCCATTTCTTCAAACCAATGGAGGAGAGCGGTGACGCCTTCAGTCCCTTTGTATTTTGGAGGGTCGCATGATTTGAAATGCTTGTAGGTGCATTTAGTGGTATTTGGGGAAAAGTTGATAACGTTTTGGTTTTCTTGATTGACAGGATTAGCGGTGAGTGCTTGTTGAACTTGGATTACAATGTTGGGTATTACGGCAGCCATTTGTTAAGCGATTAAGGCAGCCATGCGTTCGCGGGCTTTTCTTGCTCTCGTCTTCCTACGGGCGAGGTTAGAAGACATCTACAAGGAATACATGTCAAGAGTATGAGTTGGATGTTTTGGGTTCATGGGTCGCACTAGGAATGAACATTCATAAAATAATTATAGAAAAATAAATCTACTACATCCATAGGATGTCTTGGGCTTTGCTCGCCATTAGGCCCTACATGCCGCCATACTTTACTTGTGTAATCATGTGGGCCCCCATGAATACCGGTTTTTCATATGGTTCGCACGGGTTTGCCAGGTTGCGTACACAAAAACCCGGAGAAAATCGAGAAATATGTATACAACGTGTGATATTCGGAATGTGTCCAGGTGTAGACACGGTGACACCTCAAAGTGGGTTAGTTCGAACGACGTTTGGTGTGGCATGCTTTGGCCTAATAGGTCCTTCGTACTCTCATCGTTGGTCCCCAGGTAGGCAAACTGGTCCGTTATATTGGATTTATACGAATGCCAACCTAGACAGGACGTTCCGACTACCGGTACTTGTACCCTTCCAGTTACTACATGCCCGTCGCAGAACTTACTTTGATGAGATTTGAAAATTGCAACAAAATCTTTGGATAATGAGAGTATGAAAATAAATTGAATACATGAACATCGATATATGTATGATGAATATGTATATAAGCATGTATGTTTGACTGTAAATGTAAACAAATATGAAACAAATAAATATCACATGTTTGTATGTAACCACCTAATCAATTAAAATTTAGGCAGACTATAGTATAGGCTCTAAGGGTCTAATAACATATCCTATATCTCTATAGTCATGGCTCTGATACCAATCTGTCACACCCCGACCCGCAGCGGAAAAGGTGATCGGGGCATGATTGGGTTATCATCAAAGCTCATGACATTTATTATGCGTTTCATATTCATTTAATACAATTTAATGGAAATTTACAATAAATATTACAACATGTTCTAACTATCAATCTAAGCTTCTTTATTCTCTTCTAAGGCATTTCCTATGTTTTCTTTGCTTCAACCTGTTCACCTGTATCATGTGTAAAAAGGTTTTGGATCAACATAAAGTTGGCGAGTGAATCCTATGGAAAAACATTTGAACAAGTTTATTAAATTGATTATGAAATATGTGCACAACCACTCATGAGTAAAAATAGATGTAAACTTATTCACCAATCATAAGATATTAAATAAAGCACACATGAACAATAATTGAACATTTAGAGGCACGCGTTGCTCAACTCGTCTCTCACGAGGAACTGATGGGCCTAATGAATGAATTGTATAAACATGATAATATGAATAACACAACTACAAACAATATAAACTCAATGATACACACATGAACAATAATGAATTGGTTTTGAGGCACGCGTTGTTCAACTCGTCTCCCGCGAGGAACTGATGGGCTTAATGAATGAATTATATATAATTTGACAAACTGACATAAGTAATCACATCAATATAAACAATCTAAGTTTAGGTCACGATATGGTATGGCACAAATTTAAATAAACGAGTTAATTATTTGAGACACATGACACACCCCAAAACGTGTAATTAAAAAGGGGAGTTGTAAGATTCACTCACAGTGGGTGCGTTCGGTTGATGATGTTGAATGCACGCGAAGTGGTTTTAACCACAAGTGAGATTAACCTAGATAAATCGCATTATGGTTTGGTAAGTAAACGGATTTTATTAATCCATTTTAGTAAAATTGTTGGGTGTATTTTTGTGAGTTTAAGGCTATTTTCTAACCTTAAAAATGTTATTTTTAATTATTTTTAATTGATTTTTAATTAAAATAAATAAATAAAAATAATAAAAAATTTTGATTTTTTTGCTACAGTTGACTTTGACTTTGACCGTTGACCGGTTCGAATATGAATATAAGTGCGCTGGGTGAGGCTCGAACCCGAGACCTCCCGTACGCGTGCACGCAGCTCTACCATATGAGCTACGTGTCTAACCCGTCATATATCTGTTTTTAATTATATTTATATATTAATTAAGTTAAACAGAAAATCCTTTTATTTTAAAAACGATTTAATTCAATCGGACCGGTGCGCTCCACAGGTCTCGAACCCGGTACCTGTGGCTTGCGTAACACACAGTCCACGCTGGACTGTGTGTTTGACATGTTAACTAATCTGATTTTTATTTACTTAAATACAAATTAAGTATTTTCATTTATGCCGTATTTAAAAAGTTTGAATAATGGTCCGAATCGATGCAGTAGACCGGACTCGAACTCGTGTCCTGTGATTAAACATACACACAGTCCACCGCTGGACTGTGTGTCTAACTTGGTTATTATTCCGGTTATTAATATACTTAACATATACTTGTGTGACTCCGGTTCGGTTTAACAAAAAAAATCATTTTTATTAAGGCAGCGTGTGTGGAACAGGATTCGAACTCGAGACCTTTCTGTGTTTAATGTGCACACAGTCCACCGCTGGACTGTGTGTCTAACCCGAGTAATATCTTGATTTTAATTATACTTATACGTTTACCGCACTTCATCTTCTTCGTCAGATTTTAACCAGAATCGGAAAATCCGACTGGTTCAAAGTTTTAATCGGTTTCTTTAGTGTTTGATGATTAAATACATATGAGATATAAGTAAAAAGAAAGGAAATTAGACGTGAGGTATACCGACTAGCTTTCCTCTGTTTTCCGCAGAACTCCGGCGACAGCAATAGGCTCCGGCGTCGGGTGTCTTGCAGCAGAGAGTCTTCAGAAAGCTTACAAGGTATGTGGGTGACTTCGGTATAAGTTCAGAGGGTTTAGTAAGACTCAGAAATAGGAAACCGGTTTTCCGGCGACGAACAGAATAATTCCTGGCGAGTGAGTTTTTGCCGAGAAAAGGTGCGGTTTTGAGCGAAAAGGTTTGCAGAGGTTCGAGGGGGTATTTATAGGGCAAGTCGTCGATGTATTTGGTCCGATTTCCGACTTGATTCGTTGGTTTGAATTTCTCCGGCGGTTATAACTTTGGTCGCGGACTCAGACGTCGGTTATAACCGATGTAGCGTTTATGTTTTACGTTATAACTGAAAGAAACGTTAAGTTTCGCGAGATTACCGGGATTTCCGACGACTGAACTTTTTGGCGCCGGTTTTGAATTCGGAAAGACACTTTATGAATTAAATGATCTTAATAATTAACAAGTAGCATTTGTGGCGCAGTGGTTTAGTGCGCGTGTGTTAAGACTTGCTGACCGGTACTGACCCGGGTTCGAAACCCGGCAGAAACAAAGTATTTTTATTTTGCGATTTTTAACAGTTTTTCAAACACTAATTATATATTCCGTATAATAATTGATTATGTATCGTTTAAAATTATTTTGGGCATTTAATTTGCAACGAAAATTTTAACTGATTGTTCGGTTAATAAACGGAGCGGGTTTGGTAAAATCCGTTTTTTTGACGGATGTTACATCAACCAACAGAACTTCTTTACACAAGGCTTTGTTGACTAGAGTAGTTTGCCTAAGGATTTATCTGATGAAAACTTTGCTCTAATACTAAAAATGATTTTGAAAATGAAAGTATTTGTTTAATGGCCTTAGAGACTATTATTGAAGGTGATGAGTCTGAGGAACTAGTGTTAAAATCTGATAAGGTTCAAAGTTGTGATGAAGCAGTGGTTTCTCAAAACACTGTTGATGAAGAAAAGACCTCTCTATCTGATCCCTGGGATACAAATGTGTGTGAAGAAGACTGTGATTGTGCTCTTATGGTTGCTTCCAAGGTATCACCTCAGATTCTTAAGAATATCTGTTCAGAAAAATGTATAATAGCTTTTACTAACATTAAACAGGTGAATGAAAACCTTAGGAATAAAATCTTAGAAGATGAATTAAATTTGAAAAACTTATCAAAGAGTTAAAAACAAAATTGATTTCAAAAGATTCTGAGTAGCCTAAAGCATGAAGCTAGCAAAACCAAAGACCAACTCCAAACTATAAACTATGGTAGACAATACCAAATTTGCAAAAAGGAGTTAGAAGCTACCTAGATCACATGTGAAAAATGGGTAGAGTCTTCCAAAGGTTTTGAAATTATGCTAGACAAACAGATCAAGAGTAACATAAAATTTGGCATAGATTTTCAAAATGAAGAACAAGCCACTGAAAATGTTACAAAAATTGATTCTGAAAAGGTTGAAGTGGTTCCTAAAACTTTGGCTGGAAATGAGATAAAAATCACTGATAAAAATGGTAACAAAATTTCTCTTGAAAAACATGAAGGGTCTTCAACTTTTAAGGAAATTGAGAAATACCAATTCAAACCCACATGGTCAGATGAATGTGATATTCTTGAAAATTTTAAGCCAATGGACTTCTCAACCATTGAAGGTGTCAAAGCACCAAAGGCTAGAATCATTCCCATCAAAGAGCTTCCAGCAGAGGTTAGAACATCTGTTGAGAAAAAATCAGATAAAAAGAAAAGGGAAAAGATCAAATGTCTATTTTGTGAATTTTGCAACAAAAGAAATAATGTCACTGAAAATTGTTTTCTTTTAAAAGCATATGACATAAATATAACACATAAGATCCCAAATGATTCAAAATGCTTTGTCTGTGGTAAAACAAATCACTTAACTCATGAGTGTGTCTATCTTCAAACCTATGATCAAAAGGTAAAAAAGATCAAGGCAAAAGCTCTGGAGAGAGAAAGTTCAAGCTCTGCTAAAAATAAATCTAAGCAGACCTTAGAACTTGTTGAAAGATCTGTCACAAAATCATTGAACAAAACCTCTGTTCCCACAAAGGTACAAGTGATAGATGCTCCACCTGCAAACAGGTACCCAAGAGGACATGGTCAACCAGTTTATCAAAAAGTCCCTATGAGCTATGGAGGTTACAAAAAACTTTCAAAGCCCAAAGTGAATAAATATCCTCATGGTTACCAACATCTGATAGGAAATGGTTCACAACAGTGGATACAAAGCAAAAATCAAACCACTGACCATGTTTCTGGATTTGAGAATGGACAATCTGTGACCCCATCCAAAGCCATTTTGGCTTTGGAATCTCATCTAAACTAATTGTTTACTTATGTGCAGGGAGCTTTTACTTGCCTTGACAGTTTATGGTATGTAGATAGTGGAGGCTCCAGGCACATGACAAGATGTAGATTCCTTCTCACGGATTTCTTGGCTTATGGCGGGGGTGATATATCTTTTGGTAACAATTCAAAGGGGAGGTGTTGGGGTCAGGGTGTGTTCAGGCTGGGAATCTCAAAATTGAAAATGTTAACTTAATTGACAATCTAAAATTCAATCTTCTGAGTGTCTCACAAATGAGTGACAAATGATATGGATCCTTCTTTACAAAGAAAACATGTCAAATTGTAGGACCAGAGGTTGTTAAAAAGATTGATCAAATCATTGCTGAGAGCAAAGCACAACTTGTTGCTCATAGGAGTGTCAATGTGTATGTGGTTGATATGTTGAAAGATAACCCTATGTCTAATGCATGCCAGTTCTCAGTTGCTTCCAGCAAAGAGACAGAGTTACGGCACAGGAGACTTGGGCACACAAATCTTAAGAACATTATGTTTCCTGTTTAAAAGGTAAACAACATAAAAGTTCTTACAAGTTAATTGAAGAGTCCAAAACAACCCAATGTTTGCAATGGTTGCACATGGATTTGTTTGGCCCTGTAAAAAACATGAGTTTAATGAAGAAAAGATTTTTTTTGGTCATTGTTGATGATTTTTCAAGGTTTACATGGACTTTCTTTTTACACGCCAAGGATGAAACTGCTGGTATATTGCAAAAATTTGTCAAACAAGTTGAAAAGCAATATCACCTTCCAGTAAAAATCTTTAGGAGTGACAATGGGGCAGAATTTAGGAACAAGGAGTTGGATGCCTTCTGTGAGTCAAAAGGGATTGCTAGAAAATTTAGTGTCCCAAGAACTCCAGAACAAAATGGGGTTGTTGAAAGGAAAAACAGAACTTTGATTGAATCAGCAAGAACTATGCTAGGAGACTCAGGTTTACCCTTATCTTTTTGGGAAGAGGCTGTAAACACTGCTTCCTATGTTCATAACAGAATTTTGATTAACCCCAGGCATCAAAAGACTGCCTATGAATTTCTTTATAAAATCAAACCTCTGATCTCATATTTTAAAGTCTTTGGCTGCCCATGCTTCATTTTGAACTTAAAAGATTCCATCTCCAAGTTTGCAGCCAAAGTTGATTGTGGTTATTTTCTAAGATACTCAACCACTGCCAAAGCCTACAGAGTTTTTAACTCTAGGACCAAGTGTGTTGAAGAAACTCTGAATGTGAAGTTCAATGAATTCTCATCTTTGAAAATCCCAGCAAATCCTACTGAACTGTTTGATTTAGATAAATTTACATTTGAAGATGTGTCTGTCAAGACTAACCATGCAGGTACACCACAATTAACAACACAAGAGCAAGGATATGACTGTATACTTCCAAATTTCAAGATCAGTCCTTCAAGCAGAGGAGCAGATTAGTAACAATGGTGAAAGCTCTGCTGGCTCAACTGTGGTTAATACTCATTCCTCTGCTTGCTCTCAGAACCAAAACGATAAAAATCAACAAACATTCACAACCATACCACCCATACCACCACCTACATTCCAATCAGAGGTTGGACCATCAACTTCACCAGCAGAGGTTAGCTCAGATGATACACATTTGCAAGCTTCACCTCAAAATGCAATTGTCCCATATCAAGGTGATTTGATTTTCCTCAAAAGTCATCCATTGGATCAAGTTATTGGCAACATAAATGAGGGAGTGCTTACAAGAAGCCAATCCCAAAACATTTTCCTTTTTGCTGGTTTTCTATCACTCACACAACCTGTCAAGTACCAAGAGGCACTAAAAGACAATAGTTGGGTAGAAGCTATGCAAGAGGAGTCCTTCAGTTTAAAAGACAACAAGTTTGGGAACTTGTACCACTGCCTAAGGATGTCAGTCCAATCGGCACAAAGTGGGTGTTCAAGAACAAAACAGATGAAAGGGATATTGTTGTCAAGAACAAAGCAAGGCTCGTGGTTCAAGGCTACAGACAGGAAGAGGTATATTGACTATGATGAAACCTTTGCTCCTGTAGCAAGGTTAGAAGCCATTAGACTGTTCTTAGTCATTTGTGCTAACCACAACATCAAAGTGTTTCAAATGGACATCAAAAGTGCATTCCTGTATAGAAAGATCAAGGAAGAAGTGTATGTGTGTCAACCTCCTGGATTTGAAGGTGCATTTCATCCTGATCATGTTTACAGGTTAAACAAAGCACTGTATGGTCTTAAACAAGCACCAAGAGCCTGGTATGAAACTCTATCCACTTTTCTCTTATCCATAGGTTTTTCAAGAGGTAAAATTGATAAAACCATGTTTTTAAAATGGAAAGGAAAAGATTTGATGCTTGTCCAAATTTATGTGGATAACATCATTTTTGGATTCACATGCACTGCCATGTGTGAAGAGTTCAGAAAACTCATAGCAACAGAGTTTAAGATGAGTGCAACGGGTGAGTTGCAATGTTTTCTTGGTTTACAAGTCAAACAAATGCACAATGGCACTTTCATCCATCAAAATAAGTATATCAAAGAACTACTTAAAAAGTTTAATATGGATGATTGTAAACCTTGCAGCACACCCATGGAAACTTCCAAGCTAGTCACTATTGATGGTAAAGATGACCTTGTTGATCAAACACTTTACAGAAGCATGATTGGGTCTTTAGGGTACCTAACTGCATCAAGGCCAGACATCATGTTTGCTACATGTGTTTGTGCCAGATCACACTCACTACCTAGAAAGTCTAATCTTATTGCTGTGAAAAGAATATTCATATACATAAAAGGTGCTCCCACACTTGGTATCTGGTATCCTGCTAATGGGAACATTGAGCTTTCAGGTTACTCAGATAGTGACTTTGCTGGCTGTAAGACAACAATGAAGTCCATATCAGGAGGTGTCCAATTCCTAGGTGATTGCCTAGTGTCTAGGCAAAGCAAAAAGCAAGTTGCAGTTTCCATATCCATTGCTGAGGGAGAGTACATAGCTGATGCAAGTTGCACTGCTCAAATCTGTGGCTTCAAAATCAACTTTTGGATTTTGGTATCACTTCTTTAAAGACTCATCTCCAAATTGATAGTCAACCAGCAGAAAATATCATCAAAAATCCTATCTCTCATTCTACCACAAAACACATTGACATCAAACATCACTTTGTGTGACATCAAACATCACTTTGTGAGGGATTGCTATGAAAAAGGTTCGATTTCTTACAACATGTCCATACTAAGGATCAGCTGGCAGATGTTCTAACAAAAGCTTTGGATACATCTACCTTTAAAAGCTTCATCTCTAGGATTGGAATGCTAAACATTTATTAAAACAGTTTTCTGGTGATCAATGCGTAAACAGCATAAAAATGTTTTCAGAAAATCAAAATTTCATCCTTAAAATAGTTTAAATTGAATTTTTCAATAAATCCTCAAAGTCTGTTCAAACCACTGATAGCATTAAAACACTTGTCGTTTAAGAAAAGTCTATCCATTGCCAAAAGTGTATCCTCTGATAGTATCAAACACTGTTCACAATCCACTGCCCATACTTTTTGTAACGCCTCGTATTTCCAAGATTTACTTTTTTTATAAAAATTCACGCTCGTTTTCTATTTCCTGAGTCGCAACTTCAATCGGATCGAAAAACGGTTTAAAATCGGAAAACTACGCGTTTTTACGCGTTTTAACGAAACGACAACTGAACCCAATCATTTTCGAGCGCCGACGTTTAAATCGCGAGTTTAAACCTAAAAATGATATTATACCCTGTTATGTCACGTTCGGGTTCGAAAACGGGTTTCAGAACCATAACGGGCCGCGTAAAACACATGAACCGGGCCGTAGGTCCCAACACACTCAAAACCCTAGCCTATATAAACCTAACCCTCTCCTTCTTCATTATTTAGAAACCCTAGCCCCCCTTCCCTGCGTTTTCCGGCGGCCGGAGCCGGGTTTCCGGCGCTGACCTTTCTTCTCCGGCGGACACTCCTTCTCTGGCTACGCACCACCTACCTCGCTCTTCTCCTTCCTCCCGTAGACCCTACACCCCCTCTCCCTCTCCTGCCCAACGAAGACGACGGCGCCGCCACTGCGGCCGGCCGCCGTGCTGTGCCTCTCGTCTCTCTCCCTCGGTTCTCCTCCGACAACGGCTCAAGCCGTCTCTCCGGTCGCAAACCACCTATCTCCCTCACTCTTTCCTTTCCCTCTAAACAGCGGCGACCGCAACACCCGCTAGGGGGTGACGGCGCCGGAGCAAACAACAGCGGCAGCAGCGACAGAATCCGCTTTCCGGCTTCAAGCGACAGCAGCGGCGGCGGCAGGAGTTCCGGTTTCAGCCAGTCTCGGGCCTGATGCATCTTGGTTCAGGGCTTGGTCGAGCTGGGTTCTTGTCGGGTCAAATCTGGTCAACACCGGGTCAGGCCCAAAGTCAGATTTGTTTCGGTCCGTGTTCAGTCCAGATACGTTTCGGTTCAGGTACGGATCGTGCTTTGATTATCTCAGTTTCACATTTGATTTTAGTTGGTTTGTTGAGTTCAATTTTGGTTCCATCTCGATTCAGCAGGCTCGGGTCAACCCGGTTAGACCTGGTCAAAGCTCGGGTCTGGTCAAATAGTCAAACAATCCACGGGTCAGCTCCGGGTCGAATCTCGGTTCAGTCAAGTTCATGGCTCATGTTCAGTGGGTTCGGGTCTCGGTGCAGAGGTTCGGGTCAGCAGTGAGTCAATGAAAGTTTTGGCTTCGGTTCGGGTCTCGTTTGGTGTTCGGTCAAACCTGGTCAACTTGGTCAACGAAAGTCAAACCTGGTCAACTTGGTCAACGAAAGTCAAACCTGGTCAACGAAAGTCAACCGGTCAACTGCTGGTCAATTGTCGACCCGAGACTGGGTAAAAATCTTAAACGGCGCAAAACCTTTATTATTATTGTTTATATTATTTATCGCTTTAATCGTAAAACATTACTTACTTGTACACTAAACGTGTCCTTGTAAGTTGTATAAATATATATATTTTCGTTACATAACTTGTATAAATATATTGCTTCGTTGATTGTTGAGTTTTGACACATATATCGACAACTTGTGTTGTCGGGATCGTCTAAAAACAGAGGAAACTCTGCCCGTTTTTCGTCAAATCATACGTATATATATTTATTGCACTTTCCGGCGAAGCATATTTCTTAAACGACATCAAATAAACCTATATATTATACTTCGACAAAATAAATTATTAAACCCTCGTATACCTATACTTATCTAAAAGGCAATATACATACATGTATATCATTCCCTTGTCGACAAGACATATATATTATACTTTAAAGAAAAAAATAATATATATATTTAATATACTTTTCGTCAAAATATAAATAATTACCTAATACGCTTTTCGCTAAAAAATACATATATCTATTGTATTATTTTGATAACACTTCTACGACACCTTTGACGAATTTAACTTTAGAGTCGTTACACAAATTCCGTGCTAAACGTACACGTACCTTCAACTCCGATTCGATTATTCATCCATGTTCGTTGTCATTTAAGGTGGCATTGGTGTCCTTTCTCCCACTCATCAACTCGTCGTGGAATTTCCAAAGAAGACTTAGCAATTTTGTGAGTACACTCGACCCACATTTGTTTATATCACTTTTTGGGTGTAACATGTTTCCATATACAAAAACCACAAACACTTAAACTTTATGAAACGCACAAACAATCCTATACACATGACTACTTGAATCGTATACTTGTTGCTTGTCTAGGGATAAACGTTGTGCTATGCTTTAGTCATTAACTATTTTTAGCCTTTGTTTGACATGCTTAGCGCTATAGGAATTCACGCATCCACCTCCATCGTGTTATTCGTGAGGTCATGTTAAAACATCGTGATTGCGTTACGGGTTTGATTATTAGCATTGCATGCCTTGATATTGCTCTTGTATAGATTTGGTTGCCATGAGGATTGTTAAAACTTTATTCGTATACGTATGCTATGCTTAAACTTGTGTCCTCGCCTTTGCTTTTGCATTGACTTTATTTTAAAACATGTTACAGGTTGAAGGAGATGACGCTATGAAAACAATATAGCAAGGACTAGATACACACAAATTAGACGTTAGGTTTAATGTCGACGTATCAATTTTGTTATGACTTTGCAAATGTTAGATTGTTCTTTGTTTTGTTACCTTGATGTATTTGACAATTCTTATGAAATGAAATATGGTTTAATTAATTATTGTCACTTAATAATGTTGTGAGCAATGAGCAATCTCGTTTTCGTCTCATCCCGATGTTTCCGCCATCGGTTGGGGTGTTACACTTTTAAACACTGTTTACAAACAAATGTCTTCCATTTTCAAGCAGAGGATACACGTGGTCAGACGTTATTCGTTAGTAAAATGCGTCATATGCCACGTCATCATTACTTTTTCAAAACCCTATAAAAACCATGTTTTATCCATATCAGAGTTTCCACTTTATCGAGTTGAATTTAAAATTCTCAAAACGATTTTCTCTCAATCATGGCACCCAAAGCGAAATCCAAACCAGAACCACTACCATTCACCCTCATCATCAAAACTCCTCACTACTAGACAGCAATCTTTGAAACGACCTATTCAAATACAAGATATCATCCGATGATAAAAATCTTGAAAGAATCGAAATTTAAGCACATGTTAACTGTCAAAGCCCCAATTTATCAAGTGTCAAAATGACAATTTTGGGCAAACGCAGAGGTTCACTCAACATTTGAGGGTGTTCCTTATGCTATTATATCAAGAGTGGACAAAACCCTAATGCAAACCAGTCCACAATCCATATCTCAAGAGTTCGAATTAAATGATATGGCACATCCTGTGTCATTTCCAATCAATGAAGTACAAGCAGAGTTTCTGGAAAGGGGGTACATTGGGCAACTCAAAGGTATGACTATCTACAAACCCAGTTTTCCTGCTGAGATGAGATTCTTTTTCCACACAGTTTTAACCTGTCTCTCAGCAAAAACCACTGGTTTCAATGAAATACCATTGAATATCCAGTATCTAGGATATGCTATTTTAACTGGATCAAATTTTAACTTTTCCCAGATACTGTTCAATGAAATGGTGACAAATTTCAATAACATTAAGAAAAGAAAAGCTTTCTTGATACATCCAAGATTTTTGAGTGTTTATCTTCATAATCAGTTACCTGAAAATGACGTTAAACAAGGCAGTATGTTGGCATCCGTTGCTAGGTTTCAGATCGATTGGACAGGGTATCGAATCATTGATCAGGGTTAAAACACTTACAATGGGGCATAGTTTCGCAGGTTTAGGGGTTATATTGAAGAATAACGGAGGTACGAGAGAGAGTGTTCGTCAAAATTCGATCGAACAGGTGCACAGATTTCAGTCCCATGCCTGCCTTTATTTAGGTCAATAGGATTTCCCCCGCGTGTCGCGCCAGGTTCTGGGGCACCCTCGCGTGGCGCGGTAGCCACTGGCTAGGGCTAGGTCAACCTTGTAACAAGTATAGACTTGCCACTTGTCACGAAACGGGGCCACATGTCCCTAGTTACTCCCACGCGTCGCGCCAGATACAGGGGTTTCTGTCGCGTGGCTCCTGGGATACACAGATCAGTTTTCTTTGTTTTTCACAGTGGACCTCATCATGTGTGTGCGGGATTTCGTTCAAGTTTCGTTCTGGGGTTTTTTTGAGTGTTGTTATACCTAATTTGAGTATCTAGTCATAAAACGTGCGGAATCCATTTTAGAATAATGACAATATCAAGATTATTGTTTCATTAATCATTCAATGGTTACAAGTTCCTGAAACCAAATTGACACGGCTTCGCCTTATTAGTCAGCAAAACCGTTTTAACTCGAGACCTTAACACTACTATTTATAGACATCTCACTTCGTGCGAAGTGAGCTTCGTGCGAAGTGAGCTTCGTGCGAAGTGAGCTTCGTGCGAAGTGAGCTTCGTGCGAAGTGAGCTTCATGCGAAGGTAGCTTCGTATGAAGTGAATCTTCACTTGTATGAAGTGAACAAATTTACCTTCTCACGAGGATTCACTTCTCACGAGGGTTCACTTCTCACGAGGGTTCACTCTCACGAGGGTTAACTTCTCACTAAGGTTGACTTCTCAAGAAGTAAGCATATTATACACAATCAAATATTCTAACATGTAGATTATTATTACAGACTCGATATGATTCTATGACGTAGGCAACAGACATAACCATCAACAAGGTGGAATCAAAGTAGGGTTTAGGTTAGATTGTGATGGTAACGTTCCTTGTAGAGGAGTCGCTCTTGGTTGCCAGAGGTGTAGAAATGAAAAGCGTCATAACACGGAGATGGCTCGTAACAAGACAAAAGAGAGAGAGAGAGAGAGAGAGAAAGCGGAAGACAGTGGTGGTGGCAAACGGTGGTGGCCAGAGACGGCGTTGGGAGGAATGCGCTGGTGAGTTACTGTTACCAATGGAATTTGGGTTGATTTACTATTGCCGATGTGAATAAATATGTGGAAGTTTCATTTAGAACTAATGTACTAAAACAAGGCAACTTGTTGTTAACTTTTATTTTACAATTTTGATTGTTTGATACTAAAAAAACTAAAATAGCCATCTCATTGTGCCACATTAGATAATAATTGATACGTTGGATAATAAAACTAATCATGTTAGTGGCTAATTAACGATGGGATGACAAGACACACAAAGTGTCAAGTTGGAAGTGGTGGGAGCCAAAATGAAAGTTGGTAGTGACAACAACCAAAATAGATTAGTTGGGGTTATAAAAACCGATAACGCTTATTTAAATAAATTCTCATCCATTCATTCCTATTCAATTGTTTACCACTTACACGTATGCCCATTTTGCAAGTATTCCCACTTGCAAAGAGAAAGTATTATATTATTTTATCATTGTTATTATGAGATTTCATAATCAGTTAACAAGAATTTATTCATTTACTAGTTATTCTTATTTTAAACTTTGAATTTTAATAAAAGAATACATATGTATGTATATATAAATTTCGGTTATTACAACTTACCATATGTTTATTAGGTTGAGATGATGCTTGATATTGATCCATGCATTTGATTATCAACTCCACACTCATCAATTTGCTGAATTTTCCTTGTTCTTGAGAGGTTCTACCTCTTCCCCTATTTCCATCTCTTTACTCACGACACACACACACACACACACACTCACACTCACACTCACATTCACACTGGCATATGAAAAAATTGTGTTTTGAAAAACTTTAATACGATCTACCAAATTTAGCCCCTCATGTTTGTCATTCTTTCCCATTTGTCACAAACTTAAATCCATACTATGAAATTTATAGTTTAACTAAATCATAAATTAAAAAAAAACTAGTTAAACATTCTCATGCCATATAACAAGGAAACGCACTAGTAAATTAAACATTCAGGTTTTTGGGTGTTATAAGTCTACCCCTTTAAAGGAGGTTTCATCCCCGAAACCTTATTCATCGGTACCGGTTAATTCATTCAACATATCCCAATTCCTACTATAATCCAAATCCACTCATAGTTAGTACAAAGACTTTGTTCACGAATGAACACAACTATATGTCTTGTTTCTACCTTCTTAATTAAATATAAGAATTTCATACATATGTCAATAGTAACGAATTGATTAATTCAAATTACTCATATATCACACATGATATTTCAGTCTATCGTCAACCACAAGAGTTCTTACTGTAGGTTTACTTTGGTAATTTGCTATTAGCATTCTTCCTACATGCTTTCATTGACACCTGGTAGTTTAGATTACCATGTACATACTCACATTCGTTCAGGTTAACAATATTACTAAGTAGTTATTATCTCATTTTCACTCATCGTGAGAAAACCACAACATTCCATTGCAAACATTCCTTCTATTTACTTTCTTAGCCACATGAGAAGTCATGATATAATTATACGCATACTATAAACTACTCTTTTCATACTTGACAAGAGAATTAAGCATACTTTTGCTATCGTTATTTGTACTATGCACACCCTTAGGTTTTACCTCAAATCATTTCATTCATATGACTTTATTATTAACTCTCTTCACGTACTACTTGTTCTACTCAAGTAAGCATGTTGCGCGAGTTCATCGTACGAGTGTTTAACCAATACTCCAAATTTTCACTTAAAGAATTTGAGGTTTCCTCCTAACGACATAAATTCCTTCTTATGTTGACCGTTAAAAGTCACACATTCAATACCTTACCATACTTCTCTCACCCTTCGTTTCATTCATAAGTACTATTCAATCTACACATTCTTACTAGGGGTGTGTAAAGAACCGGATAATAGAACCATAACCAAACCGGAAAAACCAAAGAAAAACAAAAAATCAGTAGGTCGGTTAATGGATTTTTTAAACCAAAAGTAGCGGGTCGGTTATGGTTATCAATGTTTCCATACCCACCATAACTGAACTGAACCGGCATGTAAAAAATCTTTGTAGGATTTAAGCCTTTTCACCATATTTTTAATATTTGATGTTTTTTATTGAAGATTTTTAGTATTTATGGGTTTTTCATATCGTTTGTGGTTTTGGTTGATTGTTTATTTAATTTATGGAATATGTCATATTACTTTATTTGAATATTTGATAATAATTGGTATTAATATTATAGATTATATGTATATTTTAATACTATGTAATATACTAATATATACAAATATGCAATGAAAATTTATTCCATGTTATTAAGCTATTTTTAGCTAGTCTAAATACACGGTTAACCACCCACAACCAACCTGTCACAACCCCAAATTACCAGCTGTGATATTGTACCGCGGGACGTGTGACGTACCAGGATCTAGCCACTAATCTCGTTGAACTAATAGTAAAAATATTAACACAAATGTCATGTCCAACATAAATAGTTTATTTCAACTTAAACGTTTCCAAAACAAAGTATGTGTTCAGCGGAAGCATAAGTAATTGTTCAATCCATCATAATCATATTTTTTTGAAAATATAAGCTTAATATTAAATGTTTCATCAAGCACCACGACCCATGACATCTCTAGCTACTCATACTACAACTTATCTAACGACCTGCAAGCATGCAAAAAAAATTATGTCAATAAAGTTGGCGAGTTCATAGTTTTGTTCAAAGTAAATCAAGTAAATGTTTAGCTTTAAAGACTTGTCAAGAAATAATAAACTCGATACCGAAATGACTGTTACGTTTGTTGTGCCCTCCTCAATTTCTATCAGCATTTCAAAAGTGTTTAAGGTCCTTAGTTCACGCCCGACTCCGAGCACGGTGTGAGATTTGTCAAGCCTAATAGCGCTATCAAGTAATACTCCGTAGCCTCCCAGGCAACTAGCTTGGTAGTAAGTATGGACTTTTGTGATAGAGTTTGAGTTTATTAACTGACATCGGAATTTAACTACAACATTTATTATAAAGTATTCCTCACAGTAATAGTAGTTTGCCCCCCCCCTGACGCATGCTTGTGAAAGAGTAGTGAACTCATATTAGTTTGCTCAGTAAGTATTAACGTGTCTCAACACGTTAAATAATTGTTAGGCTCGTTACACGCGACCTAATGTACAATAAGTGTAAGTATGTGTACGGGCACGGTTTGCAATACCCTAATTGTCCAAACAACCAAGTGCTTACTGTGATCAGATTAACAAGTTTAACACTGAAGGTCCGTGATCAGGCGGTTCTAGACGGAATTTAGTGGATAAACGTAAACCGATTTGGTAGAATGTTATTACAGAAAGGAGTAGAAGTAGAATGCAGTGGAAGTCTTCATTCATACCGAAAGAGTATACATCTTTATAAGTCTAGCTGCCGGAGTTCCTGGAGAGAATCCGGCAGCACCTCCCCGTAGGGATGCCAAAAACTTAAATGACAAATGAACACACACATATATATAGGGAGACAAGTTTGCCCGGATGTGCTATGGTCACGTTCGGGCGAACTTGATTAAAGGCACATCAAGTTCGAGCGAACTTGACCAATACAGGTCAAGTTCGAGCGAACTTGATCCCTTTTACACTGAAATCTCTGTATTTCGGTCGTGTGTTCGATTCTAACCTATACAATATTCAACACACGCTCTATCTAGCCTATTTGACAAGTGACAAATACCAGGTGCACCAACAGATTCCCCTTGTTCGTTACTGTCGAATCTTGTCTTCAAATTTGAGTCGTGTTTGAATATTCTGCAACTTCAATCAAAGTATCTGCCGATGTCGTCGAAACGCGTCAACAAATTCCCCCTTAATTGATGATTCGGGTTTGCATTATCAACATCTAGTTCCCCCTGAAATCTCCAGTTCAGATATTTGTTGCACAGTTTCCAACCTCCTCTGATTTGCTTGACCGACAGATTATCTTGAATAAACACCAATTTGAAGCTCATCAATGCAGCTTCTCCATTTCAACTTTAACCACATCCGCGTTCAGTTTAGCGCATATCTCCCATGCTCGATCTTTCGATCTTCAAGACTCAACCGGCAATTGATAGAAACTTCAAAATACCACACCGGTAAACTTCAAATCAATGTTTACCCGCAACAATCTGAAATCCCAATTTCCGTAATCACTCTAGATCAGTAAATCGGTAATCTTTTTCAATCAGCAAATCTTCATCGGAACCAAATAATCTGGTAACACTTCGACTCTAAGAAACATTCGTCTGCGATCAAAATCACATTCTTCTTCTTCAGTCACAATGTCAGATATATAGCTATCTCCAGTAGACCAGCGCCACTTAATCACCAAACATCATCATCCAACGGCGGTTAGTCCAAAGAGAAGAATGATTCATCTGCTTGAAGACTAAACATATTGGCCACCAAAGGCTATCGTCAGATTTCCTTGGTAATTTTGAAACCATCCGTCTTCGGAGCTAGTCATTAATTCCTAAGATCATCACCGAACGTTATGAACGTCCTCAGTTCTTCACTGGTACTAATGACTGCTAACCCAGCTAACCGTTCCTTCACCAGAGATCAGGACTTTAACCCTTAAGCATCAATCTGAATCATGATCTGAATAATCTGAACTTCTTGTGATCACAGAATCCCAAATGGATAATCTCTTTCGTCAGCAACTGGTACACTTCTTTGTCTGGAAGATCAGATCCCATAAATCATCTTCCTTAATCATGGTACCGCGTACAACTCGGGGCAACTGAAACTACAAAGCATCCTTATCTCCTGGCGGTTAGTCCAGTCAACAATTCATGTCCAAAGCAGAGTTAAAGATATGCATGTGTGCTTCCAAACCATACGCGCGACTTAGGTGTCAATCCACAACCATTACCACAGAATCTGATAAACAACTCCTCCAAGACTCTGTTATGTAACCACCTGCTTTCAAACTAGACATCAACTTGATCAATTTACAAATGAATCTCAAATCTTTGTATTTCCCGGTTAATCTGTAGTCGGAAACCACCCGAATACTGTTGTAGTGTCACTAATTTCAACAATGTCGGAATCTTCAAATATTGAAAATTTTTTATTCCCTCTCATTTTTGCAAATTCTGACCATACTGAAATTTTCACTGAAGTTCCCCCTCAAATCCGGAATTTTCAGTATTTAACAAATGCGGAATTTACTTTAAGGCCCATCGGTAGTCTTCAACCCACATGATCACCAAATTGCTTTGGTATCAATGACTACCCTCTCATCTTCAACCATCTCTAACCTCATCATCTCATCCTCTCTCTAAGGCCTCCGACGGTGTCCCCGAATAGTCAGTATCGGACGTTAAATTTTCAAAAAATTTCTATCACCAAATTTTTTCTGGACACCCGTCTCATCAATTTTTTTAGGCATCCTGACAAGTTCGGGCGAACTTGTATGACAAGTTCGGGCGAACTTAATCAGTTTGTGACAAGTTCGGGCGAGCTTGGTTGGCCACCACCAAGTTCGGGTGAACTTGCATGAAATAGACAAGTTCGGACGAACTTGTGCTTAATTTCAAAGAAAATCAGTCAAGTTCGGGCGAACTTGAGAGAAATCTTGAAAAACCTTGTCAAGTTCGGGCGAACTTGACCTCCACAGGTCAAGTTCGCGAACTTGGTCTCCCAAATCAGCCTTTTTTCATATTTTCGATCCAAAAACCTTATTTCTTCGAATTTCGAGATGATTCCACCATAGATCTGGTCGAAAATGGTTTTCTAACAATCCTATCTGTTTAATTTTAGATTTTTTCCGTGGATTGTATGTTTATTTGATGATTTACGTCTAAAACCCCTCCTAATGTCCATAAATGTCCAAATTCATGAGCGTAGGTGATAGTCGTAGCTCTGATACCAATTGAAGGTCCGTGATCAGGCGGTTCTAGAGGGAAGTTAGTGGATAAACATAAACCGATTCGGTAGAATGTTATTACAGAAAGGAGTAGAAGTAGAATGCAGCGGAAGTCTTCATTCATACCGAAAGAGTATACATCTTTATAAGTCCAGCTGCCGGAGTTCCTGGAGAGAATCCGGCAGCACCTCCCCGTAGGGATGCCAAAAACTTAAATGACAAATGAACATACACATATATATAGGGAGAAAAGTTCGCCCGGATGTGCTATGGTCAAGTTCGGGCGAACTTGACTAAAGGCACATCAAGTTCGAGCGAACTTGACCAATACAGGTCAAGTTCGGGCGAACTTGATCCCTTTTACACTGAAATCTCTGTATTTCGGTCGTGTGTTCGATTCTAACCTATACAATATTCAACACACGCTCTATCTAGCCTATTCGACAAGTGATGAACACCAGGTGCACCAACAAACACACAATGGGTTTCTCTAGTTGGTGACATGTAGTGTGATTTTGAGAAACTCTTATTTATTCATGTTGATAACTATGATGTAAAGTTTATTAATAAACACGGACTTATACATACATACACGGAACAATTATTAAGAACCCGGAACCATTTCACAAATTCGTATCTAAACATGTATTCATTTAAATTCGGATATATACACCAACATGGGTCTATACAATAAACTCGGACATATACACCAACATAGGTCTATACATAAACTCGGACATATACACCAACATAGGTCTATACATAAACTCGGATTCATCATGTTATACACATAAACTCGGACCGACTATTCATTCCCAAAAATCCAGACTTCATGACTTCACAAGTCGGACCAATTACAAACGCACAGTAACACGAAAACAAGCAAAATCACAACAATTTTTCAATGCAACAGTTACAGTTCTACGATCAAAACCTAATCTCAATAACATTACCAATCAAATCAATAGTTTAGCAGTTCTACTATACCAATGGCATCTCCAATGTCTAGCAGCAATCATAAATTCATTCAATCTAACAACAATCACACATTCATCAGGCATGATAAACTAACTACAGATTGTTTGGATATCTAGGGTTTTGCATGAAATCAAGAGAACAATGTTAACAAGTATAACATAAACACTTACCTTAGATTGATTTAGAGTTTGCTCTAGAAGAATTAAAAGATCAAAGATTGATGATTGTGAGGGAACTTGGTGATTTAGAGAAACTATCGTACGATGGATTATGAGGAGTGTTTAGGGTTTCCAGTATTTTATTAGAGTTTCAATATTAACTCTAAACACCCTTAACTAATTAACTTTCACACAGAGCACATAACATCTTGTAATTTATAATCAAAGCATATAAATCACGTATTTGTCATGCAATGCATAAGTTTCGTATGAACCGTGTAACATTTGTCAAAAACGGGTCTCCAAAACCCGCTCCGTTTTGTAATCGAATATCAAGTTATAAATGTCACATTGTATATTTATGATTATTTTGATTTATAATGATACATAATTAATAAACAAACTAAACTATAAAAATTATATTCAGCTAATTTCTAACTTAAACCTTTCAATTGAAATCGAATTGTTAAGCTATTTCTAACTTAAACCTTTCAATTGAAATCGAATTCAGGCACTGTATTCAGCTAATTTCAGTTCGCCGGAAAGGTTCTGAAAATCTCTATGTTCATCTGAGAATCGGTAAGGGCATTCAAACCCTCTGTTAACATTTGCTGATCACTTCAATTTCACGATTAGCTAATCAAAACGGTTAATTGTCTAGTTCAATTGAAGAGCATAAAAACAGGGACCGACACATTGCCGGAATTCTGAAATAAACCGTTCATCGGTATGTTCACCTCTAATTATCGTTTCTGCCATTTCATATTAGATTGTACAATGTTTAACAATCGAACTACACAAGACATAACGGTATAATCGAATGCCTGTAAAATTCAATGAAGAAGATGACTGTGATAACACTATAAGTATAATTAAAATTGGTATTTTAAACGGGTTAGACACACAGTCCAGCGGTGGACTGTGTGCAAATAATACGCACACGTCACGAGTTCGATCCCTGATACACGCACCCTCTAAGTAATAAAATGCCTTTTTGATAAAAGCTGAACCGGGTTAATCCCGTTAGTTGTTAAGTATAATAAAAACCAAGATATTAACCAGGTTAGACACACAGTCCAGCGGTGGACTGTGTGCAACACTAAGTCGCACGTCACGCGTTCGAAACCTGTTACTGGCACCGGTTTGTTGAAATAAAATGTTTTTGAAATTAAAAGAATTTTGGTTAAATCGAATCAGTATATAAATATAATTAAAAAAAAGATTATTTCGGGTTAGACACGTAGCTCAGTTGGTAGAGCTGCGTGCACGCGTACGGGAGGTCTCGGGTTCGAGTCTCGCCCAGCGCATTCATGCACTTTGACCGAACCGGTCAACAGGTCAACAAGTCAACGGTCAACGCAAAATAAACAATTTTTTTTTATATTTTTATTTATTTAATTTAATTTAAAAATCAATTAAAAATACTTAAAAATAACATTTTAAAGATAGAAAATAGCCTTAAACTCACAAAAATATATCTAAAAATTTCATTAAAATCCTTAATAAAATCCACTCATTTACTATATTTTTCCGCCATTATTTAGGTTAGTAATTCTCGTTGTTTATTTCTCCTGACTCGTGCGCATCTCATCATCTCCATTCAAACGCACCCAATATGAGTGAATCTTTACAAATTCCCCGTTTTAATCACGTTTTGGGGTGTATCATGTGTCTTGTTATATATATTATATTTAAACCATTGTGGCATACATCATATCATGAACATGTGTATTCAGTTTGTTTCAACTGTTGTGTAGTTATTGTTAGATGCAATTTATTATTTTCAGTACATGCAATTTCATAGGCCGCCGCTCCCCATTACATTATGAGCGTTGAGCATGTTCCCCATTTCATTATGAGCGTGAACCTGGCGTGCCCACATACGATCAGCTCCGTTTGGTTGAGCCTTGATCGCACAGACATTTTCATTTTCAGTACATGTAATACGATCGGCTCCGTTTGATTGAGCCTTGATCGCACAGTTTCATTTATGTTATTTATCGTATGATGTTGGTATGTTTATGTATGCTATCATATGTTATTGTATGTTATAGATGTGATTGCTATTGCCACTGTCTGATTATTTACATTTGCTCATTTATGATTATGCACAATTTTTCATTGATAAACTAACAAGTAAATCAATAATAAATGTTTATCTAACAAGGTTCACTCGCCAACTTATGTTGACCCAAAAACCCCCATTTTTACACATGATACAGGTGAACCAGCTGCAGTCAGAAACACATAGGATTGGACTAGAAGAATAAAATGATTTAGAGTTGGGATTGTTATGTTTGGTTATTTTCTTTGTATTGTATGGACATGTTTGGATATTTGGAAATGTAACTTTGACTTTAATAAATATGAAACATATTAGTAAATATCATGAGCTTTGGTGATAACCCAATTATGCCCCGACTCTTATTCCTCTGCGGGTCGGGGTGTGACAGATTGGTATCAGAGCCATGACTATAGGGATATAGGATAGGTTATTAGACCCTTAGAGCCTATACTATAGTTGATTAGAAACTTATAAGATTTTTGTGTGTTACATGCCAAATTTCATGATGTTTATATGTTTTATGTTAAATGTTACATTCAATATTATGCAAGCATGATTATAAGTATGTATTACCATATAATGCCTATCATGAATCATATACTCATAACATATCACATCCATGAAAGCACACACCACATCATGATTGTTTTTACAATGATTTTTGTGTTTTCAAATCTCATCAAAGTGAGTTCTCATGACGGGCATGTAGTAACTGGAAGGGTACCAGTACCGGTAGTCGGGACGTCCTGTCTAGGCTGGCATTCGTATAAATCCAAATAAAGGACCAGTTTGCCTACCTGGGGACTAACGATGAGAGTACGAAGTACCTATTAGGCCAAAGCATGTTATACCAAACGTCGTGTGAGCTAACCCCACTTTGAGTTGTCATTGTGTCTACACCTGGACACATTCCGACCATACATCTCGTAAACATATTTTGTGGTTTGCATTCGGGTGATGCGAGTGTTAAATCGCCAATACTAATGTGAATCCTACCAAGCCAATAGCCATGGGGGCCCACATGACTATATAGGTGAAGGTATGGGGGACATTTGAGGCCCAACATGAGCAAACCCAAGACATCCTATGGTTGTAGTTGCATTATTGATATTTATGTTATTTTCATTTTCTTAAAGACACATGACACCTAAAAAGACACCATAGACTCACAATCTTCTCATGTATGTTCCTGTAGATGTCGTCCAGACAACAACGACGGGGTAAAAGATCAGGAAGGTCTTAGGAACGCTTGGCCACACAAATCGCGAAACAAATGGCCACGATACTGCCTGACATTGTGGTCCAAGTACAACAAGCCCTCGCTACAAATCCTACTAACCCTCCCCAACCACATGACCAGAACATCGACAACCCTCCTACCAGCAAGTGCTCATACAAACATTTCAAGTCTTGTGATCCTCCTAAGTTTGAAGGGACCGAGGGTGTCACTGCTCTCCTACATTGGTTCGAGGAGATGGAAAACACTTTCCTCAACTGCGATTGTCCTGAGGATCGCAAGGTTCGATACGCCACCGGGAGACTATTTGGGGTAGCTCTCACTTGGTGGAATACTGAAAAAGGGAAGAGGGGAATTGATGATGCGATGGCCTTAACTTGGGAGGAGTTAAGGGAAATCATGACTAGGCGTTTCTGTCATAGGAGTGAAATAAAAAAATTGGAGGACGAATTTCATTCTTTAAAACAGAAGGAGGGGGATCACACCACCTATAACAAGAGGTTCTTGGAGTTGAACCAAATGGTTCCAAATTTGTTCACCCCAACTTATCGTCTGATCGAGCAGTATATTCGAGGGCTTCCCTCGAAAATTCAAGATTCAGTTCTCAGCATCTCACCAGTAACACTTGAAGCTGCTATGGAGCTAGCAACTGAACTGACCGAGAACCGAATTCGCAACGGGAAATTCAAAGAAGAGAAAAAGAAAGCCCCTGTTGAGGGTCAAACTTCAAACCATCCCATCTCTTCCTCTAAGTTTTCTAACAAGAGGAAGCGCAACACCAGAAACTTCGCTGTTACTCAAACCAACTCCCCTATTCCTGCTGCACCCATTACCCAAGTCGCTCCTTCACCTGCACCATACAGAAGACCCTACACTGGCCCGTTACCAAAATGCAACCGCTGCCAATATCACCATTCTCCTAATCATCCTTGCCAATATTGCACCGGCTGTGGTCGCGCGGGTCATACTGTTCAAACCTGCCGCATGCCCCAGCGAACGAACCGCCACCAACCTTTAACCCAAACCCACCAACAATTAATGGGTCAAGCCCAACAACCCCTACCATTTCCACCCACCCAACATTTAGCCCAAACATACTACCAACCCAATTATCCTATGGGTCAACCTATGCGGGCTTGCTACAATTGCGGAGACCCAAGCCATTTCAGAAACACTTGTCCAAGGTTGGTAAACATTATTCATGCTCAGGCCCAAGCCAACCCGGTGAATCAAGCGAACCAAGCTCCTCCACCTGCAAGAGGAAGAGCTTTCAATATTAACGCTAATCAGGCTAGAGCTGACGGCAATGTGGTTAACGGTACGTTCCTTATAAATGGTAGATATGCATCTATGTTATTTGATACTGGTGCGGATAGAAGTTTTGTGTCCTTAGAATTTGAACCTATCTTAAACCAAAATCGGGATAAGATCATGGAATCCATAACGGTAGAAGTTGCTGACGGGAAACCAGTTTCATTAAACTCTATTATACGCAACTGTACACTCACCCTAAACGACCACGAATTCTCAGTCGACCTTATTCCTATGAAGCTGGGAAGTTTTGATATCATAATTGGTATGGACTGGCTCAGTCAACATCAGGCAGAAGTTGTATGTCGTGAAAAATTTATACATATTCCTCTTTCAAACGGTCAGACTCTTCGAATCCTTGGAGAAACCTCGTCGAAAGGACTCAGCTTAATGTCTTGTCTTCAAGCTCAAAAATATCTTCGCAAGAATTATGTCGCGTTTTTAGCTCATATCATCAAAAAGGGAACCATGGAGAAGAAACTTGAAGACATTCCTGTAGTAAAAGACTTCCCGCAAGTTTTTCCCGACGACATTTCAGGACTTCCTCCAGTTAGAGAAGTCGAATTCCGTATTGATCTTATACCTGGTGCTACACCAGTTGCAAAGTCTCCTTATAGGTTAGCCCCCTCTGAAATGCAAGAGCTAGCCAGTCAATTACAAGAGTTGACTGACAAGGGATTCATACGTCCTAGTTCATCGCCTTGGGGTGCACCTGTTCTTTTCGTAAAGAAGAAAGATGGATCGTTTCGTATGTGCATCGACTACAGAGAGCTCAACAAATTAACAATCAAGAATCGCTACCCTTTACCTCGCATTGATGATCTTCTTGACCAACTTCAAGGTGCCAGTTGCTTTTCAAAAATCGACCTTCGATCTGGCTATCATCAACTTAGAGTACATGAAGAAGACGTCCCTAAGACTGCTTTCCGAACTCGTTATGGCCATTATGAATTCATGGTCATGCCATTTGGTTTAACCAACGCACCAACTGTCTTCATGGACCTAATGAACAGAGTCTGCAAACCTTATCTTGATCGATTTGTTATAGTCTTCATCGACGACATTCTTATTTATTCAAAGTCTAAGTCTGATCATGAGCGTCATCTTCGACTCATCCTTACACTTCTAGAGAATGAAAAGATTTACGCCAAATTCTCTAAATGCGAATTCTGGTTAAAAGAGGTGCAATTCCTCGGACATGTAGTCAATGATAAGGGAATACATGTCGACCCCTCAAAGATCAAAGCGGTACAAGAATGGCAAGCTCCACGTACACCAACTGAAGTAAGATCTTTTCTTGGTTTGGCTGGTTATTATCGTCGATTCATTTCAAACTTCTCTCGCATTGCTGTACCACTCACGGCTTTAACTCATAAGGGAAAACCTTTCATATGGGGACCCAAGCAAGAAGAAGCCTTCCTAACCCTTAAACAAAAACTTTGTGATGCACCAATCCTCACTCTTCCTGAAGGTTGTGATGATTTTGTGGTCTATTGAGACGCGTCAGGGCAAGGATTAGGTTGCGTTCTAATGCAAAGAGGAAAATTTATAGCTTATGCTTCGAGACAACTCAAGACGCATGAGAAGAACTACACCACTCATGACCTAGAACTTGGAGCCGTTGTGTTCGCTCTTAAGATATGGAGACATTATCTCTATGGTACTAAGTGTGAAATATACACTGACCACAAGACTCTTCAACATATCTTCAATCAAAAGGAGTTAAACATGAGGCAACGAAGATGGGTCGAACTTCTAAATGACTACGACTGTGAAATTAGATACCACCCTGGTAAAACAAATGTGATGGCTGATGCACTTAGTCGAAAGGGTTATGCGAACTCCATTCGTCTTCTATGTTCGCAAATTATAACCGACATTAAGGATCAAATTCGAGAAGCCCAGCACGTTTCAATAACGGAAGATGATGTACGAAAGGAGATGTCCTGTGGAGCTGAGCTAAAAATTGAAACTAAATCTGACGGTATTCTGTACTACCTAGATCGTATCTGGATTCCTAACCACAACAATCTTCGTGAAATTCTTATGAATGAAGCTCACAAAACGCGATATTCTATACACCCAGGAGCCGATAAGATGTATCAAGACCTACGATATACCTATTGGTAGCCTGGAATGAAGAAGGATATTGCTGTTTTTGTTTCTAAGTGCCTTACATGTTCCAAGGTGAAAGCTGAATACCAAAGACCCTCAGGACTTCTGGTCCAACCTGAAATACCTGTATGGAAGTGGGAAAATATAACCATGGACTTCATTACCGGGTTACCTCGCACTTCTGGTGGGTATGACACTATATGGGTAATCATTGACCGACTTACAAAATCACCTCACTTTATTCCTATCCGCGAAGATTTCAAGAACGAAAAGCTTGCTCGTATTTATATCAGCGAAATCGTAAGCCGACATGGGGTACCGTTAAGCATTATTTCTGATCGTGATGGTCATTTCACTTCACGAACATGGCAAGCAGTACAATCCGCTATGGGTACGCAATTAGATCTCAGTATCGCCTATCACCCTCAAACTGATGGTCAATCTGAACGCACCATACAAACTCTTGAAGATATGCTTCGAGCATGTGTCATAGACTTCAAGAGAAATTGGGACGCTCATCTCCCATTAGTTGAATTTTCGTACAACAACAGCTATCATTCAAGCATCGGCATGGCACCTTTTGAAGCCTTATATGGTCGTAAGTGCCGATCTCCTGTATGTTGGCACGAAATTGGGGAAGCTCAAATTACTGGTCCAGAATTGATCCAAGAAACCACAGACAAGATCCATCAAATTCGAAACAATCTTCTAGCGGCTCAAAGTCGTCAAAAGAGTTATGCAGATAAACGACGGGAGCCTTTAGAGTTTAACATTGGTGATCATGTACTTCTAAAAGTATCACCGTGGAAGGGAGTAGTTCGTTTTGGTCAAAAGGGCAAGCTAGCACCACGTTACGTAGGACCTTTCAAGATACTCGAAAGAGTAGGTCCTGTAGCATACAAGCTTGATCTACCAGAAGAACTCAACAGGATTCATCCCACATTCCACGTGTCGAACTTGAAGAAGTGCCTCGCTGATGAAAACCTCCACATTCCTCTGGAAGATATTCAGATTGATTAATCTAGCATTTTATTGAAAGACCTGTAGAGATCATGGACTTCGGAGAAAAACGTTTACGACGAAGTCGCATTCCAATTGTTAGGGTACGCTGGGAGTCGAAACGGGGACCTGAGTTTACTTGGGAACGTGAAGACTCAATGCGCGAAAAATACCCGCATCTTTTTCCTACTACTTCTACTACTTAAATTTCGGGACGAAATTCCTAAAAGTAGGGGATACTGTAACATTTGTCAAAAACGGGTCTCCAAAACCCGCTCCGTTTTGTAATCGAATATCAAGTTATAAATGTCACATTGTATATTTATGATTATTTTGATTTATAATGACACATAATTAATAAACAAACTAAACTATAAAAATTATATTTGATAAAAAGTGAAAACAAAATAAATAAAAAAAGAAATGTTGCTGCCGGGACTCAAACCCGGGTCAGCCGGTTTATAAATCCAAAGACTTAGCACACACCCACATCACCACTCCGCCACTTGTTATTATCTGTCATTTCTAGGAAACAAATAACTTTTATGCGCAAATACAGTTAAACCGGTTGCGCCAACTGAGTAACTGAAATCGGCAAATCAATCGATTAATCGTTTGATTAATCGCACATTCAGGTTTATAACCGATGCACCGACGATTTAATCAATTCGGAATTGATTGAACATCAATTTTCATCATTATCGGTTTTTATAACCGAAAGTAATCAAAGTTCAGATTACTTCAATCAAAACCCTTCTCGCGACTCAGAGACATCAGGCCAACATTCCATTTCACTTTCGTCACACTTTCAGTCCGTCAGAACGCTTAAATCAACTCGCCGGAAATTTCTGCAAGATTCGCCGGAAAACCGTATTCATCATCAAAACGGTAATTCTTTCAATAACGTTGTAGTCCAACAATTGTTAAGCTATTTCTAACTTAAACCTTTCAATTGAAATCGAATTCAGGCACTGTATTCAGCTAATTTCAGTTCGCCGGAAAGGTTCTGAAAATCTCTATGTTCATCTGAGAATCGGTTAGGGCATTCAAACCCTCTGTTAACATTTGCTGATCACTTCAATTTCACGATTAGCTAATCAAAACGGTTAATTGTCTTGTTCAATTGAAGAGCATAAAAACAGGGACCGACACATTGCCGGAATTCTGAAATAAACCGTTCATCGGTATGTTCACCTCTAATTATCGTTTCTGCCATTTCATATTAGATTGTACAATGTTTAACAATCGAACTACACAAGACATAACGGTATAATCGACTGCCTGTAAAATTCAATGAAGAAGATGACTGTGATAACACTATAAGTATAATTAAAATTGGTATTTTAAACGGGTTAGACACACAGTCCAGCGGTGGACTGTGTGCAAATAATACGCACACGTCACGAGTTCGATCCCTGATACACGCACCCTCTAAGTAATAAAATGCCTTTTTGATAAAAGCTGAACCGGGTTAATCCCGTTAGTTGTTAAGTATAATAAAAACCGAGATATTAACCAGGTTAGACACACAGTCCAGCGGTGGACTGTGTGCAACACTAAGTCGCACGTCACGCGTTCGAAACCTGTTACTGGCACCGGTTTGTTGAATTAAAATGTTTTTGAAATTAAAAGAATTTTGGTTAAATCGAATCAGTATATAAATATAATTAAAAAAAAGATTATTTCGGGTTAGACACGTAGCTCAGTTGGTAGAGCTGCGTGCACGCGTACGGGAGGTCTCGGGTTCGAGTCTCGCCCAGCGCATTCATGCACTTTGACCGAACCGGTCAACAGGTCAACAAGTCAACGGTCAACGCAAAATAAACAATTTTTTTTTATATTTTTATTTATTTAATTTAATTTAAAAATCAATTAAAAATACTTAAAAATAACATTTTTAAAGATAGAAAATAGCCTTAAACTCACAAAAATATATCTAAAAATTTCATTAAAATCCTTAATAAAATCCACTCATTTACTATATTTTTCCGCCATTATTTAGGTTAGTAATTCTCGTTGTTCATTTCTCCTGACTCGTGCGCATCTCATCATCTCCATTCAAACGCACCCAATGTGAGTGAATCTTTACAAATTCCCCGTTTTAATCACGTTTTGGGGTGTATCATGTGTCTTGTTATATATATTATATTTAAACCATTGTGCATACATCATATCATGAACATGTGTATTCAGTTTGTTTCAACTGTTGTGTAGTTATTGTTAGATGCAATTTATTATTTTCAGTACATGCAATTCCATAGGCCGCCGCTCCCCATTACATTATGAGCGTTGAGCATGTTCCCCATTTCATTATGAGCGTGAACCTGGCGTGCCCACATACGATCGGCTCCGTTTGGTTGAGCCTTGATCGCACAGACATTTTCATTTTCAGTACATGTAATACGATCGGCTCCGTTTGATTGAGCCTTGATCGCACAGTTTCATTTATGTTATTTATCATATGATGTTGGTATGTTTATGTATGCTATCATATGTTATTGTATGTTATAGATGTGATTGCTATTGCCACTGTCTGATTATTTACATTTGCTCATTTATGATTATGCACAATTTTTCATTGATAAACTAACAAGTAAATCAATAATAAATGTTTATCTAACAAGGTTCACTCGCCAACTTATGTTGACCCAAAAACCCCCATTTTTACACATGATACAGGTGAACCAGCTGTAGTCAGAAACACATAGGATTGGACTAGAAGAATAAAATGATTTAGAGTTGGGATTGTTATGTTTGGTTATTTCTTTGTATTGTATGGACATGTTTGGATATTTGAAAATGTAACTTTGACTTTAATAAATATGAAACATATTAGTAAATATCATGAACTTTGGTGATAACCCAATTATGCCCCGACTCTTATTCCGCTGCGGGTCGGGGTGTGACAAACCGTCCGTTTATAATTATCATTCGTGTTAGTCACCAACGTTCGAGAATTCACTCGTGTGTGTGTTCCAGTAATTCCCCAAATTACCACTTTAGACTCATTTAACTAACCCTAGTTAAATGCAGTGCTATGAATGTATGTCTAAACTAACTGTGATTAGGTTAAAGTATTAACCTGAAATTGCAGGTTGTAACACAACCCGCTATAACCATCAAAACCGCTTAACCATAACCGCCATAACTGATCGGTTATGGTTATGGTTATCCATTAACCGACATCACGATTATGGTTATGGTTTTAGGCCAAAACCGACCCATGCACACCCCTAATTCTTATTCATCAATCATGAGCTAAACATTTTAGTAACCTTGATTTCATTGCATAAACCAACGATCCGCGACCCGGATTGGCCCGCTCCTTCACAAGTCCATGTGATAAGCTTCCGCATGTGAGCATTCTTTCAGCCGCTCTACTATAGCTTATCGCTTCAAGCATTCTACCATTCTCATTCACAAAAATTAACGCTTAGCACATTTTATTTAATTTTTCATCCTATTCGGTGTTTATTCACCTGTATTTCTCTTACAATTTCTTACTTACATACTATACCATATTACTCATTTCATTTCTTACATACAACAAAACAACTGATTAACAAATGAAAATTTTCGACTACACCGTAACGCTCGTGTTCCCCACTAATAATAATAGAACATTTAATATTAATAATACAATCACTTTTAAATAATATTTATTTATACAACCAAGTAGTGTTAGAGCCTATACGTGTCGCGTGATTTACGCAGACACACCACACCACCTTTTAATGTTCATTAAACAAATTAACTATTTTACTCATTCATTACCCATAGTAGTTGTGACGTATTTTTCTATCTATGTTTGTGAATTTTACACAACTATATTCGTTTTTATGATTTTCGAATGATGTAAACTACATATTTATATCTTTTTAGGTATGTCATGACCCGTATTGCGTTAGTTTCTAGTGCGTGTAATATCATGAACCGAACCAATATCAATAAAAACCGTATGCCTGGCATGTCGCGTGTGGAAATTTCACTAGTTACCAAACAATAACTTCCTATATAAAAGAGGTAATCGTGTTTAAATTATTTATTCAATTATCTAATAATATAAAGGTATCCACATATATATAAATCAAATTAACAGACATCATGATTAAGTTCAATCGTTCTGATAAATATTAAAATTTATATTCATGTCTAATCGATCGACATCATCAATCTTGTCTCTTGTAAATTAAGCCAGGAAATGGTTTTCATCTAGCAAAAAAGTATATTTATTCAACTGTTTTATATATATGGTCTTTTAATAGAAGTGGTTATGCGAGATGTTGTGTATGATTACTTTAATAGAAGGTTACAATAATGGTGATAGCTATAATACAATGATTATTATGATAATGATACATACTAATAATCATAAATCTAAATCATACAAGTACTTAATTTATTATTTAATAATAACATTTAACCATTCAACTCTTCTTTTCAGCCGGACGTTGTCTGTCTTACCATCGTCACCTTCATCTAAATGTGTTTTAATATCCACCATAGAAACAATACATCTTAAGAAATATTCTTATATATAACACTATCATAACTTTTTCTGGTTCTAAATGCGTAACAATGTTCATTTCATTGTCGTGGTCACGCACAACTAAAGTAATGAAGATGATGAATATGAGTTTTATTTTAGAATTTAATCTATTTGACCCAACTCAATCATTATACTCAAGATGATATTTGGTGAGCAAATAATTCATGTTTACTTTTTTTGTTTGCCTTATTATGCTTATAATTAATTGTATAAAAAGACATAAAATGCTTAATCGTAAAGATAAAGCTAGAGTCCACATCTAGAACATAATGCGTAGTTTTATGATGGGAAAATCATGAATCAACACTTTACTTTAGCACAATAATAAGAAATAATAATATTATTTTAATTTATCACTACCTTTAATTTACATGATAATAAATAAAATTATACGGAATTATATTAAAAGATATTTTTAAATGGCTAACTAAAATACATTTTATACCTGCTTCTAGATCCACATAATGTCCAATATGATATAAATGATCAACACTTAAGAAAAAACACATTTAGTACACATCTTAATATCGCTAGTCTACAAGTTGTTTACTCGAAACATATTAAGTGATCTTTAACTCATATATTTACCATCTTCAATTAAGGTAATAATAAATAAGTTAATTAATTAGACATTTATATAAATTTCAAAATTAACTTATGATTTTTGCATTATTAAATAAGAGAAATGTTATTATACAAGAGAAAAGAAGTGTAGGGAAGATGTTTGACCATTGATTTACAAATTCAATTATTGAAATTAAGTGGTCATAAATTTGGAATTCACATAACTAAAGACAAGGGAAACAAGTAGCGAAATGGCAAAACAGGAAAATCCAACATTGTTGACTCATAAACTCACTCCCCCTTTGTTTTTAAATGACTATAAATTTTTTACATGTTAACATTTTTTTATAAAAAATACACTGTATTAACGGATATTTCATTCTTTTTAATTCGAGCAACCTATTGTTATAGTTTTCTTAAAAAATATTACAGGACTTTGAATACTCATTACGTGATTACGTGATTTTGAATACTCATTACGTGGTTACATGATTTCATTATAGTATTTTATGTGAAATCTCACTAAGTGATCAAATAATTACGTAATAATAGTTGACTATGTATCATGGAAATGCGTAATCACGTAATAAGCATAATTATAATAACATTAGTTAGAACAAATCATATTGAATGTGTAACCAGGTAATGAATTTATATTGAATGTGTAATTATGTAATGTATTTCATTATAGTATTTTTTATTATTGAAATGTGTAATCACATAATAAGCAAAATTGTAATAACATTAGTTATGACAAATCATATTGAATGTGTAATCACATAATGGATTTATATTGAATGTGTAATCAAGTAATGGTTATGTTGAATGTATAACCATGTAATGGATATTTAAATCACATAGTCATGTGCTCGGTATATAAAATCACGTAATCACGTAATAGACTAATTGGTATTTAAATTCCTGTAATTTTTTAAGAAAAATATACCAATATGCTACTTGAATTAAAGAGAATGAAATGCTCGTTAATACGGCGTAATTTTCTTTAAAAATATTAATGTATGAAACAATTATAGCCGTTTGAAATCAAGAATAGGAAATTGTTAAATGAGAAATGATTAAATTACTAGGGTTAGGATACAATAGGAAGTTTCTATCACTAGGAAGGATAGGAAGTAATCTTGTCCATCCATTTAGTAATCAAGGGTTAAGATTAAATGAATTAAATTGAAAAAGAGGAGGCGCGTGAGTTTTGTAAGGGAATTCTAGTCAATCCAAGGTAATAGTTTCTCTCTTCCTCTAATTCCCCCTCATTTTTTAAACGTTAGTAACTCTTTCATACGACATTATTTTTTTATAAAAATTACACAAAAAAACGAGCGTTTTTTTATCTTTAAAACGAGTATGCTATTGCTATATTTCGAAAAAAAGTTTTTGATAACCCAGATGCATAAAACGCAATGAACAACAAACACAGTGAACGAACAGTTAAAAAAAACACAGTGAGCAAACCAAAGCAGATGCAGCATCTGTAATCTGCAAAACACAGTGTTAAGTAAACTGTAAACTGTAAAACGCAATGAAGCAACACTGTAAAACGCAATGAAGCAACACTGCAGTTAAACTGTAAAAGCAGCAAAAAAGTAAAACGCAAAACTACAGTTAAAAGTAAACTGCAGTACTGTAAAACGCAGCGAGCACTGCAGTTAAAAAACAAGTAAAAAACGCAAGGAAGCAACACTGCAGTTAAAAACACGCAGCAAAAAAAGTAAAACTGCAGTTAAAAACCAGTAACACGCGGACCCGGTTTTTCGAAACTGCATTCGTGTCCGCAGGACGTGCGGGTGCACACAAGTTCGACTAAATTCCAGTTCCAATTTGCACCCCCTTACGCACCCGTGCGTAGGACTTATGGTAAAACATGTCATAAACTTATGTTGGTTAGGCAAATGTTTCACCTTATAAATAACCTTATACTTTGTCTCCACACCAATGTGGGACAAGTGGTTTACCATTTTGGAACATTCATTCAAACACACTTAATTTCCAACATTATTATCATATAGTTTCATTTCAAGTTCAACAAACCATCATAAAACACAATGGACTAAAAAACATAAAATAAATTGTTTTTTTTTTCTAAAAAGCAATGAATTAAAACACAAAACAAAGTTAATTTCTAAAACGCAATTGATTAAAAATATAATAGAAAGTTTACTTTCTAAAACGCAATTGACTAAAATCACAAAAGAAATGTGTCTTTTGTAAAACGCAATTGACAAAAAAAGTGTGTTTTTTCATTATTTTGTAAAATGCAATAGACAAAAAACACCCAAAAAGTGTGTTTTTCATTCTTTTGTAAAACACAATGGATAAAAAACAGTTTTTTATTATTTTGTAAAACGCAATGGACAAAAAACACCCAAAAAGTGTGTTTTTTCATTCTTTTGTAAAACGCAATGGATAAAAAACAGTTTTTTTCATTATTTTGTAAAACGCAATGGACAAAAAACACCAAAAAAGTGTGTTTTCTCATTTTTTGTAAAATGCAATGGATAAAAACCAGTGTTTTTTCATTATTTTGTAAAACGCAATGGAACAAAAAACACCCAAAAAGTGTGTTTTTTCATTCTTTTTTAAAACACAATTTTAAATGAAAGTTTAAACTGAAAGGTATTTTGCAATTTTTCTTTGAGACATTTTGTCAAACACCTGGTGTGCAACTTTTTATTAATGATTTCTCAATGAAATTGGAACTAATGATGTTGCCCAAACGCATGAATACATCAAGAGAAAGAGTAGAATCAGAGATATATCTTCACTTTGAATTCAAAAATGTTTGAGAAATTTGAGAAGATGAGTACCTGTTTTAACAGAAATCTTATGTTCTATCGCATCATGTTAAATTGAAAAAAACGAGAAATTATAGAATCATAAACTAGGTTTTCTTCAAAGAATCGAAGAACACGTTGATTGAGTGTTCGAACCATTCATTAATGAAGAAAAATTGCACTGTGATGTATAATTCTAGAGAGAGAAAATGAATGAAATGTTCAAGATGGTGGTTTTGAACATCTGGGTTTTGAAGATACAGAGAAGAGAAATAGAAAGATTAGATAAAAGAAGATTGATTAAAATACCCTTCCCACTTATATTTCTACTTTCCAGATGGACGGCTAAGATTACTTCCTATCCTTCGTACCCAAAACATACTTCCTATTTGATCATCTCCTTAAATTACTATTCAACCCAATTCCTAATAGTTTGTATTTCGTACTTAAATTTGCGCTTGTATGTGATCCAACTATATTAAATAATTCCATATATAAGATTAAATCAATAAACTGGTACACAAAAAGTAATAATTTCTATTTTTTTCCAAAAAAAGAGTAACATATTTATTTTATGGTGTAAAGTCGGCAAGACCATACCCCACGACATTATTGTATGGCCATACGAACATAACCACCGATTTATTTTAAGGGAATAATAAGAAGATACTCACTCAAATATTTCTTATTCATTTAAATATTTTAATGAATAATCGTTATAAAAAATCTATACATTTATGAAGCCAGGAATCTTATTCTTTGTAGGTATTCCACATCTATACTCGCATGATATTCATCTTTTTTCAGAAATTATTGTTGCAAAATTCCAATTTTGTGAATTTTGGGTGGTTGTGAATCGTAAAATATTTTTATTTGGATACGTGGTTGATAAAAGATACATATTTTTTTTTGTTAAATCATAGAATATATTGGATATGTGGTTGATAAAAGATATATTTTTTTTGCTAAATCATATAGTATATATATTTGTATGTCATATCATCGAACTATTTTTAGTAATTATTTCTTTTATCTTATTTTTCCGGTTAACAAGATTATCGAAGTTATACATAAATAACAAAAAGTTAAAAGAAAAAAAAGGAGAGAGAAAACAAAGAATACATAAATTTTACTAATGGTCATCATCTTGTTTAGACTTCGTAAAATATAACTAAAAATTGTTAAACAATTTAAATTATCTTCATAGAAAAAACATATCATAATCATTATTGTATTTTAGCTGATAGTTTTTTTTTTTTGAACGGCTAACTGCTTTCCACGTGTAAACCCACCTTTTCGGAGCTATGTCCAAAGGCCGACTACTCGACCACCGCTAGAAAGCGTAGCACACCCCTGATGCGCAGAAACCCCTAGAATAAGTAAAACTCTGTCCCCCCTTAGACTTAAACCTTAGTAAAACCGCAGGCTAAGCCTTCACTGAGATAAGAACAACCACTATACCATAGTGGAGGACCCATTTTAGCTGATAGTTAATTTACAATAAAAACAACGTGACTAATCATTAGTGTATTCATGTCAGAGTGAAATAATACATCGAGGTTAACGTTAATTTGTTAATTTATGCCCCGTGATATTTGTATATCAATCTATATTGAATATAACCATGTTTTTTTTTTAATTTTAGCAGTTCATATCTGTTTTTGTGTCACGTCTTCGGTTGTAAAAGCATACTGTCGCAATTTTGTCGCTAATGCTTCGATGAAAATCTTTGTCGCTAAGCAAAGTCGGTCACAAAAGTGGGTTTAACTCTTTTGTGACGAGGGTTTTACAACCGTCAAAAGTGGTCACAAATGCTCGTATTTGTATTAAACTATGAAAATATGAAATATTACTACTAATATAAAACACAGACACCAAAGGGTCTTCGGCTAGGAGTATCCACGTGTATAAAAATATAGAATGGTGCTCTTTTTCCAAGAGATGGATGGTTCGAGTTTCACGATGAACGATAACGTACGTAGCATTATGAATAGATTAGATTGTTCTGAGATGTTGGTTCAGTGGTCAAAAGGTCTGCCAATTTAGTGGAGACGTAGGTTCGATTCCTGTTTGAACCATTTTCAAGAGACATCCGGGTGAACGGACGAATCGGGGCTTTAATCCCGGGTTCGAACCTGACAGGGGACGAGGGTTTATGGATTCCATTTGGTTCTTGCGCATCAGGGGGCACGGTCTCATGGCGGTCGAGAAGTCAACCTTAGACATATTCTCGAGTAGGGTGAGTTTACACTTGAGATTCTTTGCCGTTCAAGAAAAGATTAGATTGTTGTAAAAAATATAAAAAACACAAAGATGTTGTTTGACAACATCTATGAAGTAATAATTATTATATTATGAATGAATCAATCATTATTTGATTACATCGTAAAACATGGTGAAAATTATAAAAACTTAATTAACTATAAAATAACCTTTAGGGTGCCACAAAAAGTAATAAAACTAGGGTTTAGCCCTTTGCATAGTTATTAACAAAGGCTAGAGCGATGCTAGCCAAATGTGCAATATTCAAAACATGTTTACGAACCATGATTTTAACCTCGGCATTCATTCTTTTGTCGGAAAAACCATCCGTACATGTATCATCATCCGTCAACGCTGCACTGACCCACGTTTCTATACTGTTCATATTAAACGAGAAATCGGATCCGGATCGGACTTTACCCATTTCCACCATCGATATATGTAGCTCGTAAGCCGAGTCACCGATCTCCTCGAGGCAATCTTTCATGGCACTCATTTCCCTTCGCGTCATTTTGTGCGTTTTCGTGTAAGTTATAAGTTGTTTTGAAGTGGTCCGTGTGGTGCTGAGGGTTGCGGCCAGCGCGGTTTGTGCCAAGAGTCTTGGGCTGGTTCCGATTCGGGTTGCGAACCGCGAGAGGTACAAGTAGCAAAGCTCAGGGTACAATGTGATGTGACATGATTTGTAGATGAATAGTGTGTTGGATCTTATCGGGGTTATCGCTAGGCTGAATATGAGAAATGGTAGCCACATGTATCTCTTTCTCTCTCTCATCTTTCTCTCTCTTGATTCTCTCTCTAGAGGAATGAAGATATGAGAAGAATGGGTCGATATATATGGGTAAAGATTGCATACGTTATGATTGTGGGTGTGATATATTTTCATGTCACCATCTAGTATTGATCCCATATACACTAGTCATACAATTTTAAACTTCTGTTTGGATGCAAGATTTGACTCGAATAGTGCTTTTTAATCGGGTGCTCACAAAAGTCTATAGGGGCTGCCATCAAACTAATATCGGGTGCTTTCTTTTTACTTTTTAGTAGATTAGGGTTCTCCGTTCAGAAGAGGTTGGCGGCGCAGTTTGTTACCTGTCTACCTGCTATCCTTATGTAATTTGCGTTGTTGATTGGAATGAAAAATCTTTATATCTAAAAAAAATATATATATGCAAAATCTATGGAAGGGGATAGTGTCAGGCAACTGCGTAACGCCCGAGAAATTTTATACATATAAAAAATCATGAAGGGGAATAGTGCAGGCAAACTGACACTTCCCCAAGCAAATTATCATTTTACGCCAGCTTAGAATTACAATTTTCCCAGTTTGAAATTACGCTTTTGCCCTCAGTTGAAAATTACAGTCTTGCCATTGTTGTAGATTTTGAAAAACTACGATTTTACCCCCTCTAGCTAAATTTACGATTTTTACCCCAGTTCAAGATTACAATGTTGTCATCAATGTAGCTTTTGACAAATTACGATTATACTCCCAGTCAAACTTACGTTTTTTCCTTAGTTCAAAATTATAGTCTTGCCATCATTTTCGGGGTTTTTTTTCAATCGTATGGTAGTGTTTTGTTTTAATTGGGTGACTCGATGTAATTTTTATTTGCGAGCGCTCTCTCATTGGTCATGCCAAATTACAGGTTTGACCCGGTTTAAAATTACAATCTTTTCATTGTTTTTGTTTTTTTCTAATAAAACTATGATAGTGTTTTGTTTTAGTTGGTAAAAAAAATATGTGTTCTAGCGCCCTGCAACGCGGACAGAACATAAACAAGTTAAATACACCTTAAGGCTTTGGCGTATATAGAAAGTGTCACATATTCCCACAGTTCTGAACTTAGGCAAATTTGTTTTTGTTCTATGAAAAGGGTCTTATTTTCAAATGTTTCTTTAAACTTTAAAAAGGTTGAGCCGATCCTATACGCATTCAAATCATATGCATCGTGTTTAGAAGTGTTTGAGTGAAAATGAGTATATGTAAACAACTTGAAAAAACAATAACAATATATAGTAATTGGTTGATTATAGGGTCTGGTTTTTAAGTGTTTAAGTGAAAAGGAGTATATATAAACCAACTTGAAAAAACAATAAGGTTGATTATAGGGATATGTAGGTTATCTTATAATTATCTTAATTGACCATCTTCTTTTGTTTATTACACTAACGAATATAACCAAACTACTTGTTAGGTTTAGGGAATATTAAATTCATTTATGCTCATATTAAGTAATGCAACTCTATCCACAATAATTTTTTTTAAACATGCCATCACTTTATATGCACATCCAAAGATCTCTCCTTCGTCCTTATGTACTATACTTTTCCAATAACTTAAATTCATGATAGTCACACTTAACTATATATGAAAACTGATTATTACTAATTAACTATTGTATTTAAATAATAATTTGGTCTAATTATAAGACTTGACGGTGTGGGCGTGGGGCTTCCCCGACGCCGGCACACTGCGCCCCTTTCATTGGCGTGGAAGAATGGCGTGGGATTCTTCAAGAAGCGTGGGGTGATGGAGGGTGTCGAGGTGACGATGGTTGATTGGTTGTTTTAGATACAAATGTTTATTTTTTATTTTAATGATTTGTTTTTTTTTAACATAAAAAGTAATTGTTACGTGTTTCTCCACGCCCCCTTCCACCCCCTCCGACCCCACGCTTTTTGGAATATGAAAGGAAAATCCCTTTTTACTGGACGTGGCTGCCACATGTCTCTTCACACTAATAGTATAAAAGTGAGGCTAGAGGGTGTGGTTTGAAGCCTTCAATAATCAATCAGGGGCACCAAACCACACCCTCTGTCCTCCTAGTAAAAAATCAATCCAAAACACCTTCAATAATCATGAAAACGAATTGATAGTGTCGGTACTTTGTACGAATTAGTATATTTAACTATCTTGAATATATATAAAAGTAATGAAAACATGTAGATAAATAATTGGTATAGTAATTTTGAGAACGAAATTCGTGTTGACTATTCGGGTAGGCCTAAACGAATAGACGTTCAAGATAATAACTCATTGTCCTTTGCATCAAAAATTAAATATAGATAATCATAAAATGAAAGCGGACTTATGTGTATTCTGTTTTTTTCTGATAAAAAAAAACAATTTATATATTTAAAACGACCTCATATATCGTAAAAAGGCTGTGAACTTGTGTTTATATTATGAAGTAAAACTCTTATTTTTTGGAATAGATAACATAATGCTTTATGTGGTTTGGATCAGATTATAGATTAGGTCTCTGATTGGTGTTGATGTACCGATCAAAGTAGGGTGTCGATCACAGAGAATTTTTTATTAGCCTTTAGACTTAATTGATTCATGAATATAATGTAAACTTGATTCGTTTATGGTGTTGTTTAGATTAAGTAATTTGCAAAGTAAAACCTAAATTTATTGATTTGATCACAAGTAATTAAAAGATGGTCACACTAAGGATCGGGTTTGCACATTCAATAAGCAATCTAATTCAATAGCACATTAATCACTACATAGACATAGTAAAGTTCACCACATTCACACATTTGATAATCAATAGACTCTTCAATAAAACAACTCTTTCAACAATTCTAGACCGAATAATTTATGTTGTATGATGAAGTTATTTTCAATTATCAATTCACTATCCAAGGCTATCAATTAAAAAACCTTGTTCTCTAATGATAAACACCAAATAGAAGAAACATTGTTATAATGTGTTCAAAATAGTAAATTGTTCAATATAGAAACATCATAAACACATGAAATCACAAAGAAAATGCCAAGTACTTAACAAATTAAAGAAAATCCATACGAAATGTACTTACAATTCAGATTGAATACCAAATGAAATCAAACGCTAGACCTTGATGCAACCATGAATGATTTAGCTACTCATGAGGATGTAAATTGATGATGGAATGTGAAATTCGGGAGTGTAAGAGATGATTGGGATAGAAAAGCTTTGTCACTCAAAATTTTTCTTCCTTGGTCTTGCCTTAGCATTTCCTAATGTTGAATGATGTGATTTTCACGATTTTGACATTAATACTCGTCATGAAACCGTCTAAAACCGCTAGTAACTTCAAGAAAGGCGTATGTCCATGGTCATCCTTGCCTTGCTTCTATCCTCGTGCACACGTAAGGCTCACGCAACTCATAATATCTTCACTACAAACCTGCACAATCATAAAATAGACAAAGTAACCACATTCAATTCCAAGCAAAATTCCTAGAAAAAAACAGACAAGACAATGACAAAATAAATCCTTCAACCATAACTCATTAGTCTCTATCATTTAAAAACTATAAAACTTGTCTCTCTTAATAGGGCAATTAAACATGAGCTTAGCGGGTATATCCATCATATATACATTTAGAGATGAGTGTTAAATTCACAAAGTTGGTGTTGAGGTGGATAAAGTTGTTGCCTACAAGATTGTGGATGCGGGTTCAATCCTTGAACTCACCATTTTTAATGCTTAATATTTTTTATTGGCAAAACAAAAGTTTCGCAACTAACAAGATATAAACCCGGGTGCATCCATTACAACAACAAACCTTTAACCAGTAAACTTCTAGCCAAAGTGGTTTCGAAGACTAATTTTGTTTTATTAACTAGTAAGAAGGTAATTTTTATTATACCTATTTGAGTTCATATATTTTCTTTGAGTTTTTTTTTCTTTTCTAATTTAAACTAAATGTATTTATATGAATTAGTGATTTTATTTTAATATTAATAAATATTTTGCTATTACAATATACTTAGTATTGCCATTCTAAACGAGCAATGTCGATACCGGTGTTGATTCTATCAAAATTGTTACCGATATTCGTTTTTAATGTTTTAGATTGTTGTAACGTATACACATATTTTTTAGGTACATCATAACTTTTGTTTACAATATAGTTTCACCCGCTACCGACCCAAGTTCCCGTCGTATAGCGCAGGTTCATTTTACTATTTACCTTTAAATATGAATGAGCTCGCAATCGTAGCGATACCGAAAGTGATTGGTATGGTATTGTCTAGTACCGATCTTGAAACAGGCAAAAGAGTGGGTATCGATATTGGTTAAGTACGGCGCATTCGGAATATTAACCTTTTTTGGTCCTTTTGTGGTTCAATATTTTATGAGGCATAGGAGGTTATTTTGCAACAAAACTTGTTTTTTTAGTTTTGTCGCAAAAGTTAAATAGATTTATTTTTTAATAGAGTATTGGTATTATTGAAACTCATATCGGTATTCAATTTATGGTTAGGATTTAAGGCATTGTAGCATCAAAACTGATATCGATATTTGCTTTTATGGTTTCTGATGAGTCAAGCTGATAAAGATCAAAGTTACGTCACGTAACACAGGAAAAACGATCAAAATCACACCGCGTAGCACGGAGGAGAAAACCTAGTTATTATACATATATTAGAGATTCTCTCTCTTTTTTTAATTTAATACTAGACCCTTGTTATAGTCACATTTATCTAACGACCCTACCTCTTTTCCACCATTATTGTCACCTGTTTACTTTTGGCGTGATCGACGATCACATAGTTTTAGCCCCCCACATACGAGATTTAAGAAAAAAAGAATTAATATATTCCAAACTTTAAGTTTTTGAATAAAAACTTATCGCTGAATGCTGATGTACTTTATTTCGCAAAGCCAATATAAATATATAATTATTAGTCAATTACTTTGCGATATAAATATATAATTATTAGTCAGTTACTTAATTTGTCTTACGACAAATTAAGTATTTTATTTAATAAAATCAAACAAACATTACCATTAAAAAGGAGAGAAAAAATAATATCTTATTTAAAAAATTACGTCTACTGCTTGAAGACATTTATTTAATTATTATATAGAAATGAGATGACCCAAAAATGGATGGTGCAGAAACATGCTGGTGAAAACTCTTGCATCAACAAGTATACTGATATACGACCTACTTAATGATGTAACTGTACTTAACGACCTTGATTAAAAGTCCATATATTAAATCTTTTAGATATCGTTGCATTATATAGCCGACAATATTGTTATGTATAAATAATCGTGATTAAGAACGACCTAAATTAATAAAAAACTTTAAAGTAGAGTAATTTTTTTGAATGGCTTAAAGTAGTAGTAAATGATATAAGATTAAGGATAGAAAGGATCAAAATATCAAGTTATAATAAAAGGAAATAAATTTAAAGTTTCGTATTGGATTAAAAAACTTAAAAAGTTTTTTTATGATAACAATATTGTAACACCCCAACCCGGAAGGGCTGACGTGTCACTCTTAAGATATCAATCCAAAAACCAATCCAACAATTTAATAAAAGAATCCTAATTCCATTATCTTACATTACTGAAACGAAACGAAACAAAACTTGATCTTCAAGGCACTCCTCACTTATTTCCCCAGTTTCGCATATTACCTGTCAAACAAATACGACAAACACAAAAATGAAAAATACGGCTGAGCCAAAAAGTTGCTCAGTAATGGAGAAATCAATAGTACATGTAAAAGATGAACATATGAGAACGAAACCCAACAACGGAAGTTGAACTGAAACTGACATTGAACTCACATTTGAAACTAAACCAATTTTCCGTTTCTTAAATATCTATACTTATAATATTGTTTTAAAAAAACCCACTTTCTTTATAAAAAGAAAGTTATCAAACTTACTATATTATGAATCAAAATCTAATGAGGTCAAACAACTATATCTCTAATTTGAAAATATATATTTGTTAATAAAATAATTTCGACAACCTGAGTTTTGAAAACATGTGAACCGATACTCGAAACAACACAGTTCTAAAACAAATAATGAGGCGGACACTAGGACAAATGCTGAAACAGATACTGAAATTCTGGTACTGAAACGGATACTTATGTAACTTGAATCCCAAAACTTATACTGAACAGATAACAGATACTGAACATAACCAGAGGCACGCCTAATACACGATCAGGACATAATCAGATGCATATAAACATATAGTTCAGAGCATAACAGATACAAGACATACATAACTACACATAACAATAAATAAGTCACATAATATAGAAGCACCCACGAGCCTAAACAGAGGCATGCATGGCCATAGTCCATGCGCCGAGATGGTGCGTGTAGGCGCACACACATTATTCCATCTCAACAGGAGTCAGGAGTCAGAGCTAAATTGATCTATTCGCCTCTAGGGGCCAGGTGCTACACAAGCACAAACAAGAGACGCCGTGAACTTTAGTTACGCACCGTCACGATGAGGCCATGTCGTTGACGCCCCAACGACAAGACTAAACATATAATTGCTCGGGTGACAGAGTACAAAGCGTATCAGAAATAAAAGTATTTGATATAAGTTTAAAGGGAACATGCAATAACAAGCACAAAATGTAAGGTCTATTGCATGCTACAATAAATACTAATCATATAACAATACGAATCGAAACATCTAACGAAAACATCCGTACTACAAAGTAACGGATATGAATCAAAATGCTATGATGACAAGGACAGAATCCATACAAACAAGTAACAGAAAATAAAAGTATACTACGATGAAAAGAAGACAGAATCCGTACCTTATTAGCAAACAAAGCAAATTCTCCCTAACAAGTAAGCAAACCTATATTTTCAAATATATTCGGATCACATTAATGAAGCACAACGGATCACATTAATGAAGCACAAAGTTGTTTGTCTAGCCCGTTGGCTCTTTGATTTCCGGTGACATAGACCTTTACGACTCAATAATTAATATAATTATGGGTTCATAGTTGTGTGCTCATTTTAAAGTTTAGAACTATGAATTTTAGTCAACACACTTCTAGTAGATAATGACAATATAAATAACACACAACTTCAATTACCAATATTGGATATATACGTTTCAATGCATTCTTTTATTTTATATACGACACCAATTTATTATTTACATATTCACTTTCGTAGTTACATAACTTGTGAAAATTCATTAAAATAATTATCTATCTCATAATAATACTATCAAAGTTAACCTCTTAGATATTAAGTACTATCAAAAGTTGGGCTTCTTTTCTTCTTTCTCAGTTTTGACGACAAAAGTCAAACTGTTAAAAGGTTAAAACATAAAATCGTTTTGTTAAAGATACGAACCCTGTTGGACTTTAAATCAAAGTAACAAAACTCTTCATCATATCAGGTTCATAGTCACCGGAGTCATCAAAACGAAACACAATTTACTTAACTAAATCGTATCGGAAAAATGGTTCGGTTTACTTACAACTAGATCAGCAATCAGATATCTAATAAATCAAACGAGGGCGGCTATGTGCGGCGAGACAGAACACTCCGACGATCAAAGATTTACAGCGGGGTGCGGCGGTATAACGGTACTGGTTCTTGACGGCAACGGTGACGCTGTGACGGCAGAAAGAAAAAAAACAACGGTGATTGTAGTTCGAACCGGCAGCCACGAACTTCCGGTGGTTGTGTGCTCCGACGAAAACTTGAGAGCATCAAAGGATCGTAGTCAGAGGCCGAGGGTTTGAAGGTTTATAAAATAATGGTGATACAGGTATCACATCCCCATATCTTCCGTCGATTCGATTGTAGTGGATAATGATTAGAGTTTTGAACGAGCCCATGAATAAAAATAGATACGACAGTTTCGTTGTTTGTTGAAGTCATGGCTAAAAAGTCTCAATTTTGATTTTCCCAAAGTTTACATATATATCACACATAAACATATATAGCTCTTATAATTCTTCTTTTTCTTTAAATCAATGAATATCTCTGAATAATTTAAATATCATCAAGTAATGGCCCAATGCAAAATAATCGTTGAAAATTGTATGACCTATAAATATCATATCATATCATTTTAATTAATTAACATACTATACACAAACATAAATCTTTATTTATACATACACACATTTTAACTTATTACAATTCGTCTAACCATATATTAGATTACCAATTCAGAATACATCAAAATTTATTCATATTTAGTTAGCAATATTATAATGGATTTATTTTTCGAATATTACAAAAATACTCCAAATTTTCTATTCCCGAGGTAATTTTGTTCTAAGGATACCCATACCTGCAGCCCAAACACCGTCGCCGATGGTGGGGTAGGGTTGGGGTTGGGCACTACCCGATGTTTTTGTGTGTGAATGCTCTTTTCAAACGGCTATGAAGCCGTTAAACAATTAAAAAATCAATTTTTATTTTTATTGTTTACACTTAAACTAGTTTATTTATCATTCATATTTAAGCTAATCCATTTCACATTCTACCCCATTTTAATATCTCTATCATTTTTACTACAATTTTTATCTGCACCTAATATTTTCTCACCATAATCCATTAGCATGGGTGAAGGTTATCTGTTTTCTATAGAACAGGTAGAATCTTCACACCGTCGGCAATCAACATGTCGTTTAAACCCGCAACCTTCAAATCCACCGTCGACGATCAAGACGTCTTGTAAACAAATAACCTACAAACCCACCGCCTACAAACCAATCTCCTGTTTATGAATACTACTGATGCAGGAGCATCCGGCCCAATATCATGACCCGGACTCGACCCGTGAATGGCGAGTTCTTTGGAAAGAATCAAATATTATCTTTTGTTAATTGAATTTTATTTACTTTCCTAATATTGTGGTTTTAAGTTATTTAGTTTCCTCACCTATATAAGGGGATCTAGGGTTTATTATTTCTTAGTTTTTGTTGATTATTGAACAGAAAGAACGTTGTTCTTGAACCCTCTGGGTTGTTTATCGTCTTTGATTAATCAATTGATCTTGAGCCATTTGATTGCACGTGAAACTGCATCAACTACCAACCACAACATCATAATGATTTAACCGTTGAAGAGTTGAACTTGGCATACGATTTAACCATGAGTCAATTTCAACTTGCGGGCATAAAAATTGGTGTGGCGTGTCATCCTACACCGCCAAACACTCCACCAACAAACCTGAACCTGACATAAGACGTCCCAACATTGGACGAAGGCTATGAAACTGACTCGGGAGAAGAATATGTAGAAAGATTCGATGCGAATATGCGTTGCCTAACACCCGAAAGCTCCCCTCATCGAAATACCAATCATAGGTCGGACGGTTGCGACAATGATCGTTTAGTCTCCTCGGATGAATCGGTTTTGGGTGATTGGGAATAATTATTTTAATGATTAGTTTAAAATTGTGTGTTAGAATGTTTAATTTTAATTATTAGGAAGGTATTATTTTATATTTTTAGGAATTTAAGTTTTTTTTAATATTTAGGAGTGTATTTTTTATTTAAGTTTTAGGAATGCATTAATTTATTATGTGTTTAATTATTTATATTTGTAACAAAAAAGGAAGAAAGTAGGACGATCTAAGTGGCGCCACTAAAAATGATAAGAGAGAGTAGTAGATGTCTTAACAGGTTCATTTAGTTAAATTAAAAGGTTAAAGTTATTAATATGAGTGTCGTAGAAGTCGTTAGGTGCTAGTCAGGCGAAACATCAGCTATAAATTAATAGAGATAATCGTAGCTATGTTGGCGCACAAAAGATAAATAATAATAATAATAATAATAATAATAATAATAATAATAATAATAAAAGTAAAAGTAGTAGTGATAGTCCAAGTGATAGATAAAAACAATAGTAAAGAAAACCATAATAATAATAATAATAATAATAATAATAATAATAATAATAATAATAATAATAATAATAATAATAATAATAATAATAATAATAATATTAAGCCAATTTAAAAAAAGTAAAAAAGTTAACAATAATAACTAGTGATTCTACCGTGCGTTGCGGCGGGAATTTGGTCGATCCGGTACAATTCAACTGAAAAAGGAAAATTAAAAAATAAAGTCGTGATTCAGTTCAACTGAAAAAGGAAACCCAAAAATAAAGTCGTGATTAGGGATGTAAACGAACTGAACAAACACGAACAAGACAACGTTCGTGTCCGTTCATTAAGGATTGAGCCTGCTCACGAACGCTTACTGAACGAGATTTTTTTTCATGTTCGTTTATTAAGGAAATTGGAAAGATATTCGTTTGGGAACCGGAATTGGTTTTTAAACCAAACGGAACTCTAATTTTAAAAGTACTTTGGAAATGACCCATGCCAAAGGGTTATAATCAGTTTGTAAATCTCTACTTTGAAACTTGCCAAACCAAACGGGTTAAAACGTGGTTTCAAACTCGAACCACATTGATCCAATCCCCTAAAAGACAGTTTGGACAAAAATCAGTTTTGTCCATCTTGACCCAACACGAACCTATTTCAATCCGTTCCGTTTTGAGCCCACAACCCAATTTGTGCACCTTGAGTCACGTCCCTTTACACAAATATAAAACCATCAATGAAATTGAACAAGGCGGACAGAAGCCACGTGATCTTCTTTAATATACATGTGTGACTGTTTTCTCATATGTTTCGAATTTCTAACACTTTTCAAGATTCAAACTATTTTTCTGTGACAAACTCTAGCTACCTATAACCTACAGGCTATAGATGTGACAATATTAGTACATCATATAAAAGCAGGATAACCACCTTACATTGTGTAAATGTTTGATGGTTTTTTATGAATTACATGAAAAAAATTTGATAAAATTAAGACTATGGTAGTGTTTGGTATTAGGAATGAGAGGTGGAATGGAATGGACCATTATGAGGGAATGAAGAAAAGAGTGTTTGGTTGGTCAATGGAATGAAATCACCCATTCTAAAATGCATTCCATTCCTTTAAAATCATTCCATCCGTCCCTCCTATTTTTTTCATTCCATTCCCTCTTCACCCTTCATTAACAACACCACAGCCCACTACCGTTGCCACCATCGACCACTGCCGTCACCCGCCACTCGCCTCGCGGCCACCCGCCACCGCCGCCACCCGCACCGCCGCCACCCGTCGCCACCGCCGCCGTTGCCACTGCCATTTATGATCACCACCACCACCCACCTTCGATCATCGTCGCTGCTACCTTCGATCACCGCCGCTGTCCCACCCACCTCCGCCACCGCTATCAACCGCCACCACCCATCGCCACCGCCGCTACCACCTTCCACAAACCGTCACCACCGCTACCACATCCGACCACCCGCCGCCGTCTCTAACCACCACTATCGATGCCGCTACAACTGCCACCTATTACCACCCACCATTATCATTGACCACCGCCATCCGATTTTATTCCTTCATCTTTCTCGCATACCAAACAACAATACGTATTGATTCATCCCATTCTCACATTGTAACCAAACAAGACATGCAATGGTAATGATCAATTCCATTACCTTATCCATTCCATTACCTCGTCCATTCCATTCCTCCGCCACATAGACGTCCACGTAAACGGGTGTGAGGATGGGTCTAAAGGGATAAACCTAGGGTGTGGGGACGGGCCTCAATATATATATACACACACACATATGTGATTGTATGTGTGTGTGTGGTATAAAGAAGAAACAGGCGCGACTTCAACATCTAGGGGAGGACGAGACGACGGGATGGAGGGGGGGGTGCAGCCCGTCGCCGCTCCTCGATGTACCGGGGACGATCCCCATACCAAGTAGTCTAACAACCCATAAATAGATGATCTGTAGTTTCCTCTCATGGAACTCTTAATATCACATGTACAACATATAAAAGTAAGATAACCACTAAGTATGATAAATGTTCTCGATGACATACGATATTAAAAATACACTCTAATTTGAATAAATTTTGTTAACAACAAAACATATATCAGAATTAAGAATAAATTAAACACAAGCGTGTATCTAAACCATAATAGTCCATACAAAATTACGAAAACCCTATATTACATTATTGTGTTTTATGTTGATTAGCATATTATGTTTTATATCCATAATAGTCCATACAAAATTACGAAAGCCCTATATTCAAACCATAATAGTCCAAAAAAATTCAAACACACAATCGTAGAACTATGGATATAAAACACAATATGCTAATCAACATAAAACACAATAATGTTTGTTATTCGATAATCAAAGTCTTATCATCCAAAACACAAAACACAACCAACATATATGATGTTTTACTAATCTTCATTTTGTTATTTTTTAGGTTTTGGGTGTGTTTTATGATTTACATTTTAGTGTTTTATGACTTTTTTACACTTATATATATATATATATATATATATATATATATATATATATAGGATTCGGTCCAAATGAGAACCACCACGAGTTAGGAGAACCGCGAGAACTTTTTGATCCGAGGCGAGTGGGTCAATTTTTTTTCCAACAACGTAGATGAAAATATTATAAATACATCTGTAAAAAAATTTAAAAAAAATTGTCGAGTCGGTAGTTTTGACTGATGCAAGTTTTTTTTATGCCTGGCGTAAATTTTATATTTAATTTTACGCCAGGCCTAAAAGAACCTGCATCAGTCAAAACTATCGCCTCAACAATTTTTTTTTTACTTTTTTATAGATGTGTTTATAATATTTTCATATATGTATAAATGATGAAATTAAAAGTATAGAAAACAAATTCTCTTTGTTAAATAAGGCAATGGTAACATTTGTTTTTAGTGTATTTAACTCTCTAAGAATGTTTACCTTCCAAACCCATTGGACCTGACCTACATGAAAAGATGTGACTGAGTTGAGTAGAATTAGAAGCTCGAGCGTAACTCGTTTAATTTATGAGAGTTTGAGCTTAAGCTGGTTCATTTAGAGTTTTATTTTTAAAGCTTGAGCTTTTCTAGTGAGTTGTTTTCAAGTTCGGCTTGTTTAGTATTTATAAAACAATTATAACATTTATAGTTATTTGTTGGTCATAGTTTTGTATATAAATGATACTCCCTCCGTCCATTAAAAGTGTCCTATTTTGAATTTTCAAAATCTTTATTTATAATTTTTGACCTTAAATAATTTTGTTTGCGTTAGATAATACTTAATGAAAGTTATATGATTTGAGTGTGTTTTACGAGTGTGGGGTTAATTTTCATCAAGTTTTATATAACACAAAAAATATATAATTAAAGTCAAAGTTTATAAATAAAGACTTTGAAAATTCAAAATAAGACACATTTAATAGGACGGATGGGGGTAACTATTATGCCGGCTTGTTTAGTATTTATCAAACAATTATAACATTTATAGATATTTGTTGGTCATAGTTTTGTATATAAATAATAATAACTATTATGCAAATATATATATATATATATATAAATTTAATATATCAAACGAAAATGATACAAAAATAGGTTCGTTTAGGTTCACGAGCCTTCTTGAGCTTTATAAGTGAAGCTCGGTCTCAAACTTGTATATTAGACGAGTGTAGTTTCAGGCTTGAGCTCATTTATGCTCAGCTCTATTCGAGCTTTTAGCAAGCCGCTCTTAAATAGCTCACGAGTGGTTTGGCTCGTTCGCACCACTAGCTTCTTTATCAAGAAAATATTCAATAAATGTCACACCCCAACCGATGGGGGGAAACATCGGGATGAGACGAAAACGAGATTGCTCATTGCTCACAACGCTAATAAATGACAATATTTAATTAAATCCAAATTTCATTTCACAACATTGTAAAATACAACATGAAGCAATACAATAAGTTCATAAAACATAACAAAATTTGGTACGACATTTATAAATCTAACGTCTAAAATGTGTGTATCTAAGTCCTTGCTATTTTGATTTCATAGCATCATCTCCTTCAACCTGTAACATGTTTTAAAATAAAGTCAATGCAAAAGCAAAGGCGAGTACACAAGTTTAAGCATAGCATACGTATACGAATAAAGTTTTAACAATCCTCATGGCAACCAAATCTATACAAAAGCAATATCAAGGCATGCAATACTACTAATCAAACCCTTAACGCAATGACGATGTTTTAACATGACCTCACGAATAACACGATGAAGGTGGATGCGTGAATTCCTATAGCGCTAAGCATGTCAAACGAAGGCTAAAAATAGTTAATGACTAAAGCATAGCATAACGAATATCCCAGACAAGCAACAAGTATACGATTCAAGTAGTCATGTGTATAGCATTGTTTGTGCGTTTCATAAAGTTTAATTGTTTGTGATTTTTGTATATGGAAACATGTTACACCCAATAAGTGATATAAACAAAAGTGGGTCGAGTGTACTCACAAAATTGCTAAGTCTTCTTTGGTAATCCGTGACGAGTTGATGAGTGGGAGAAAGGGGACACCGAGGTCGCCTTAACGAGCAAACGATGAGGTATGAGTATTCGGAATTAAGACCGAGGATTTGAATTGGAATTGAATGTACGCATGTATATAAAACATGGCTCATGTAACGATTCTAAATTTAATTTCGTCGAAAGTGTTTGTCAAAAATAATAAATAAGCGTAACTACCGATATATTTATTATTATATAAAAATCCATTGGATGTGATACGCGATCTTTGATGTTTGACTAATAAGCAAAATATATATTTTTTGACGAAAAGATTACTAGATCTATATATGTTTTGAAGGAAAGAAAAGAATAATATACATGTGTATATATATATTTACAAAAAGAATAATAGTTAATTGTATATATCTTTTACGAAAACCGTAGTATATCTCTTTTGTCGTTAGATAATATATTTTGTCGAAAAGCGTATTAACTAAATATATCTTTGTCGGGAAGTATAATAAATATATGTATTTTTTTGTCAGAAAACGGGCAGAGTTTCCCCTTGTTTTTGGATGATCCCGACAACACAAGTTGTCGATTATTTTACAAAACGCATCAATTAACAGAGTATGATTATACATATATTTCTATGATTTTATAAATAAAGCATATAAAGTTTGAGGTCGCGTTAACAAAATAGAATAAATAAATAAATAAAAAGAATATTAGCGTCGTTACAAGTCTCGTGTGTTACCTGAACTGACCGAGTCGACCGGGTTTGACCCGACAATTGACTGATGACCAGCGTTGACTTGCTTTGACCAGCGTTGACTGACCCAAAATCTGACCCGCTAACTCGACATCCGAACAGGGCATGAACCTGAAACAAACCCGAACTAAAAATGATCCAAACCAAGTTTGAATCGCGGCTGAACCGATAACCATAACTCGTATCTTGAACATGAAATCTGACCCGAACGCATCTTGAACCGAAGCTAACCCGTGACCCGAAACATCAGAAGTTAAAACAGCATGTTATCTTCTACAATTTTCAGAAAGAACAAAAGACAGAAATGGGGGTGGTTTCTTACCGGTGAAGCTCGTCGGAAGGAGACCAGGACTGCCGCTGCTTACGAGGGCGCTGCCGTCGACCCGCCGTCCCTCCCCTGTTGCTGCGGCTTGCTGCTGCTCCGATGGCTGCCGTTGTCGCGCCGCCGCCACCACTTGGGTGGTCGGCCTTCCTTTCCGGCGCGAGAGAGAGTTGAGTGAGAGGGTTGGGCGTCGGGTTGGTGTGAGTGAGCGGGGAAAAGGAGGAGAAGGGGTGTGGCCGGCCGGAGAAGAAGGGTCACCGGAAAACGGCGCCGGTCGCCGTAGTGGAGAGAGCAGAGAGGGGAGGTGGCGGCATGATGTTTATGTGAGATGTGTGTGTGAGTGTTAGCTTAAAAGGTAGGGTTTAGGTGATTAGGGCTTGGTAGGTTGGGCCTAAAGCCCCATAGCGGCCCGATTGCGTTTCTGAAGCCCATTCCATCGCCCGAACGTTACGAAATAGGGTATAATTTTATTTAAGTTTTAAACACGGGAATTAAATGTAAGACATCGAAAAAGGTCGCGTTCGTTGTCGTTTCGTTAAAAACACGTAACAACGCGTAGTTTCCGTTTTTAAACCGTTTTTCGATCCGATTGTAGTTGCGACTCAGGAAATAGAAAACGAGCGTGAATTTTTATAAAAATAATAAATCTTGGAAATATGAAGCGTTACAGTCTCCCCTCCTTTAGGAAATTTCGTCCCGGAATTTATTTAAGAGGAAGACTTTAGAAAGATTTGGCTAGAGAATGATCGTCTAAAATTGAGACTTGGATGTTTGGACACATGAGGGAAAGCATGAAGTTTAGAGTAACGAAGAGTTAGGTTTGCAAGAAGAAGTTGCTTGACTAGAATGACTTGAGGCACCAAACATAAGTAAAACGTGTAAGTGTTCGTATAGGCGAGTGGTTTAAACGAGTTTGAATAACTCAAGGCTAGGTAATTTAAAATAACCAGTTATCGAGGTAGCGGCCAACCAACTGTGTTGCATCTCAACAAGAATGGAAATGGCTTTAAGGTAAGAAGGCATTTTAGGGCTCTAACATTTAAACGATTGATTGTAAACGAGGTTGTATGAAAGGCGAGGTTAACGTGAAACACTGGAGGCATAAGAGTGAACGATTGATCTAATAAACAAATACAAGCATAATGATGGCATATGCATTTGAACAAATGAAAACGTTACGTTAGGGATTAAGACTCGTCGTGGATAATCGGGCAGCGCGCACTTAGCAATGCAGTTGTGAGTTGTGTAAAGCTGGCGTGTTAGGTCATATTATGGTCTGTAAAACACCGAATTTCTCATGGCACGTATTACGAAAGTTTAGCAGCATGGTGAAAACACTTATGTATAGGAAGTACCAGTGGCGTATCCACCATGTTTTGACCATGTTGCGACCGTTTCGTTACTCGATGCAATGTTACGTTCCGTGTGTTACCATACGCGGTAGTACACTCTATGGTTCTCATGCGCTTATCGCTATAATCCCGTGTGCACCCGCGATTATACCGATCATCACATGATCCGCATAGCTTGTACTAGCATCGCACGAATAAAGGTGTACATAAATTCTGAAAATAAGTTTGCGTGTGTGTAAGAATGTAGTGCGTAGGCATGTTTGCGTGCAATAAGCATGTGGCCCACGTAAGCGAATCCCTCGGGTTTCGCTCGCGCATAGGCACGAATATGAATACGAGGACAAGTATAGGTATGTGTATGAGTATAAGCATAAGCATGGAAATAAGTATAAGCATGGATATAAGACGTATATGCATGAATGTGATGATAAGTATAAGCATGAATGATGACACGTATTTTCATGAACATGAATATGTGTATAATTATGAACGTCAACAAGTGTAAAAGACGATGATTGTGCGTAAGATATGAATTGTATGCAACGAATTTATTTATATAAAATAGTCGAGAAATCAGGGTATGTAAAACGAATGATACGATTAAAATGTCATGCAACAGTTGACCAATCCATGTATGAGGATAAGCATGTATTTTTTTAGCAAAACTTTGAGGTTATCGCTTCTAAAATAGGTTCAGTTTGACTTAGAATGTAGGATCTAGTTTGGGAATATAAAAGAATATAAGGTACTTATTGATTATGCGTTACGTATTTTGTAATGGACAGGAGTGCTACCACTGTTTTAGGGGAATTTAAGTAAGTCGAAAGTGGTTGGTCCTTGTAATGTTTTCTTGCCCACGTGTTTTGAAATTGAGGTGACATTTTGGGTGGTGTATGACAAGGTCTTAAATTAGTAGGTTCGCATTGTTTTCAAAGGATATTACATCAAGATAAGAAATTTGAAATTCAGTGGTTCTTGTGAAACGTTGACCCTTGAGAGGAAATCTGGGATAATGGATTTAATTATCGTTGAAAGGTGTTTAGCAAAATGTTTTCTTACTCGCGATAAGAGGTTTAGAGGGTGTTTGGGGTTGAGTTTTGAAAATAGTTTATGCATTTTGAATAACCAGAATCAGATAATTAGCTGTAACAAAACGTGCTGCAGAAAGATAGCGTTTGGATTTGATTATGTTGTTTGATATCCCAACAACCAGATAATCAACTATTTGAGTGTTTGATATATATATATATATAATAAATAAATAAATAAGCTTCGATCTCTACAAAACGAAAGAAATCAGTTTTTTTTATTATTATATACTTACCAAACACTAAAAGGTTTTTTTTTTGCGCTTAAAAAAACACAATAATCAAAGGAATCTGGTTAAAAATAAATAATAAATAATAAATAAATAAAATAAATAAAATAATAAAAAAATAACAATCCCAACATACCCTTAGTAAAACGATCCCATAATGTCTATAAGATATTGGTTTGGCTTTTGTTTACAAATGAAAGCTCTTAAGTGAAGTTATCGCGTGAGCGTGTTTTAGTGATTATGTTAAACATAAGATTTGTGGGCAAGGTATTCATTGGACCGATTAAGTTGGTAGGTAGCATTCTGTCGAGCTTTGAAAATCGTGAAACAAAACGTTTCATGTGGTGACCAAGTATATGCGTATGTGATTTATATGAAATAGATTACAGGATGGGAAATACGTTTGATAAAATAGTACGTTTTGAAATTCGTCTAAGTAAGAAATTTGACAATATGATAAAAGATTTAGGTATACAATTTAAACATGTGGTTTGTGTAATAAAGTCTCCAAGAAGGAGGGTTGGTAATGATCACCGAGGTATGGGAATCACCCCTAATCCGTTGGTGAGGTCGTTTTAAGGAAGGAATGAAACGGAGTTTGATCGTCTAGGTAAGGAATTCACTCCTATCTCGACGACGGTCTCCATTTCGGACTTTTCGAGGAATATAAGTCTAGTTGATGACGTTTTGAAATCATGTATGCAAATAATGTATAAGTGGATGAAAAAGTTTAATATGAATTGCGTAAAAACCTTAAAATAAATTGGAAACTTGAAAGGAATGGTAACTAGTATATAAAAAGTCATGTATAAATTGAAATGGTATAAAAGAGTCTCAGAAAACATCTGACTGTTTCGGTAGAGAAACGTCGACTATTCCAAAGTGAATCGAAGATCCTTTCAAATTAGAGAAACGTGCTTTGGCCTATAGGTAAAACGCTCTCGTCGAGAAGCGATTAACGACATTTTACCCTTCCAGTTACTACACGTCTCTAATCGATTGAAAAATTGAAACTTTGGCGAGTTTGAAAATCGGGGAATGGAACTTAATCGTCAAGGTGCGGGTTTCACCCCTAACTTGACGATTTCGTACCCTAAGTGTGGTTGGCACTCTTCAGGTCAAAATTAATTTCGACACTTTGACGAGAGTCCACTAGAGTTTGAATAGGAAGTTTTCCATCAAGGTGTGGATGTCACTCCTAACTTGATGGTGTAACTTCGTGAAAATAAAGAATAAGCGTAATGAGAATCGTTCACCAAATTGTGGATATCACGCCTATTTTGGTGAAGTCGTCTCACTTGTGTAATACGAGTGTTTTTCGAGTTTAGTATAATCGAGTAAAATGCATTAGGGAAGGCGTATGATTGAAATAATGTAATGAGTATGAACACGTAAAGCATTTCATGAATTTAACACATAAGAGACGTTTCAAGAAATTAGCATGCGAATCACGTATGGTTGAATGTGGTGCTAAACTATAGACTAGGTCGTAAGCATGACAATAGTACCTAATTCCCTATAGTTATGGCTCTGATACCAATCTGTCACACCCCAACCGATGGCAGAAACATCGGGATGAGACGAAAACGAGATTGCTCATTGCTCACAACGCTAATAAATGACAATATTTAATTAAATCCAAATTTCATTTCACAATATTGTCAAATACAACATGAAGCAATACAATAAGTTCATAAAACATAACAAAATTTGGTACGACATTTATAAATCTAACGTCTAGAATGTGTGTATCTAAGTCCTTGCTAATTTGATTTCATAGCATCATCTCCTTCAACCTGTAACATGTTTTAAAATAAAGTCAATGCAAAAGCAAAAGCGAGTACACAAGTTTAAGCATAGCATATGTATACGAATAAAGTTTTAACAATCCTCATGGCAACCAAATCTATACAAGAGCAATATCAAGGCATGCAATACTAATAATCAAACCCTTAACGCAATGACGATGTTTTAACATGACCTCACGAATAACACGATGAAGGTGGATGCGTGAATTCCTATAGCGTTAAGCATGTCAAATGAAGTCTAAAAATAGTTAATGACTAAAGCATAGCATAATGAATATCCCAGACAAGCAACAAATATACGATTCAAGTAGTCATGTGTATAGGATTGTTTGGGCATTTCATAAAGTTTAAGTGTTTGTGATTTTGTATATGGAAACATGTTACACCCAATAAGTGATATAAACAAAAGTGGGTCGAGTGTACTCACAAAATTGCTAAGTCTTCTTTGGTAATCCGCGACGAGTTGATGAGTGGGAGAAAGGGGACACCGAGGTCACCTTAACGAGCAAACGATGAGGTATGAGTATTCGGAATTAAGACCGAGGATTTGAATTGGAATTGAATGTACGCATGTATATAAAACATGGCTCATGTAACGATTCTAAATTTAATTTCGTCGAAAGTGTTTGTCAAAAATAATAAATAAGCGTAACTACCTATATATTTATTATTATATAAAAATCCATTGGATGTGATACGCGATCTTTGATGTTTGACTAATAAGCAAAATATATATTTTTTGACGAAAAGATTACTAGATCTATATATGTTTTGAAGGAATGAAAAGAATAATATATATGTGTATATATATATATTTACGAAAAGAATAATAGTTAATTGTATATATCTTTTACAAAAACCATAGTATATCTCTTTTGTCGTTAGATAATATATTTTGTCAATAAGCGTATTAACTAAATATATCTTTGTCGGGAAGTATAATAAATATATGTATATTTTTGTCAGAAAACGGGCAGAGTTTCCCCTTGTTTTTGGATGATCCCGACAACACAAGTTGTCGATTATTTTACAAAACGCATCAATTAACATAGTATGATTATACATATATTTCTATGGATTTTATAAATAAAGCATATAAAGTTTGAGGACGCGTTAACAAAATAGAATAAATAAATAAATAAAAAGAATATTAGCGTCGTTACAAGTCTCGTGTGTTACCCGAACTGACCGAGTCGACTGGGTTTGACCCGACAGTTGACCGAGTTGACTGATGACCAGCGTTGACTTGCTTTGACCAGCGTTGACTGACCCAAAATCTGACCCGCTGACTCGACATCCGAACAGGGCATGAACCCGAAACAAACCCGAACTAAAAATGATCCAAACCAAGTTTGAATCGCGGCTGAACCGAATAACCATAACTCGTATCTTGAACATGAAATCTAACCCTAACGCATCTTGAACCGAAGCTAACCCGTGACTCGAAACATCAGAAGTTAAAACAGCATGTTATCTTCTACAATTTTCAGAAAGAACAAAAGACAGAAATGGGGGTGGTTTCTTACCGGTGAAGCTCGTCGGAAGGAGACCAGGACTGCCGCTGCTTACGAGGGCGCTGCCGTCGACCCGCCGTCGCTCCCCTGTTGCTGCGGCTTGCTGCTGCTCCGCTGGCTGCCTTTGTCGCGCCGCCGCCACCAGTTGGGTGGTCAGCCTTCCTTTCCAGCGCGAGAGAGAGTTGAGCGAGAGGGTTGGGCGTCGGGTTGGTGTGAGTGAGCGGGGAAAAGGAGGAGAAGGGGTGTGTTAGGGTGTGGCCGGCCGGAGAAGAAGGGTCACCGGAAAATGGCGCTGGTCGCCGGAGTGGAGAGAGCAGAGAGGGGAGGTGGCGGCTGGATGTTTATGTGAGATGTGTGTGTGAGTGTTAGCTTAAAAGGTAGGGTTTAGGTGATTAGGGCTTGGTAGGTTGGGCCTAAAGCCCCATAGCGGTCCGATTGCGTTTCTGAAGCCCATTTCAGCGCCCGAACGTTACGAAATAGCGTATAATTTTATTTAAGTTTTAAACACGGGAATTAAATGTAAGACATCGAAAAAGGTCGCGTTCGGTTGCCGTTTCGTTAAAAACACGTAACAACGCGTAGTTTCCGTTTTTAAACCGTTTTTCGATCTGATTGTAGTTGCGACTCAGGAAATAGAAAACGAGCGTGAATTTTTATAAAAATAATAAATCTTGGAAATACGAGGCGTTACAATAAACCACATAACATATCATCAAATTCTCAAAATTATGAACAATGAAGTCTGAATTTGATCTTGAGCCAATATCATTAGCAGAGGCGGAGCTTGACCAAAAGTTTCGAGGGGGCGTAAAGTAATAAGACCCAAAAATATTTTTTCTATCGTTATGTTTCCGGTCGGGTCGGCTATCGATTCGGGCCATGTCAAATAATAAATAGTTCCAAATAAAACTAAAAATTTCATTCATTCAAAGGTCCGTTCTTACACATAAAAATTTGCGATTAAGTTTATTGTGTGGTGGGCCGGGTAATCTAGGGTTAAAGAAATTAGAGTTAAAATATATTTACCAAACTACCCATCACTAATATACAAAATGGTAAAAAACTTTACTTTAATTTATATACTGTATAAATATTTAGGATATACAAAGTGGTAATAAACTTTACTTAATTTATATATTGTATAAATATTTAGGAAAAATAATTGGATGGACGATTCTATATAAGTTTTAAAATTTTCAAATGAAAAATGAGAACCTATACACTTCTAACTGAAACATTATGGTGGGCGGATGCACCCCCGGGCACCAACTAACCTTCGCCCCTGATCATAACTTTATATACTTAAAACAATCATTTACAGAACCGGATTTAATTAGGAACCAACTACATAACCGGTCTGGTGAAGATGCAGAATGAGAGTCACCATCTCGTAGAGATTTCGCTAGGATCGCCCGGTTATGGTTTCTGTGGCTTGTGGTGCATGATGTCCGTGAAGATTCACAATGAGAGGTACTACTAGTTAAAATTGTGTAATCCATGGGCCAAAAACGGACTCTCTGTTGTTGGATTTTGCGTATGGGCTTAGCCTAAATGTTTAACCACCTAGGCCCTAGTGTAGAATGGGCTATCCATAATCCATACACTTTCCTATGGCCGCTAGGCTTTGAATTTAATTGAAACATGAGCAATCAAGAGTGTGGGTATGAAATTAAACATAAAGGTTTTCGTGATATCAACAAGATTACATGTCCCATACCCGTTTACTCGTATCATAAACCAAGCTATTGATATCTTAAATTCTTAACAAAGTAATAATAATTCGTATTTTAGAGTTGTTAAGAAAGTTGAAAAGTTTTATAGTTAAAAAAATTTACAAATGTATTTAGGTATTAGATTTCTAAATCAGTTTGGATGAGTTTGAGACTTCCAAAATTTCGATCAGAGTGTAAGCGAATTTTCGGTTTGTGGCCGTTGTGGTGCTTTGGAAGAGAGACATAACCATTTGTCCATAGCTACGGACGGCAAATGCGGGGGGGGGGGGGGGGGGGGAGTGTCCGGCTGACGTGGAGGGTGTCCGTGTCCACTCTACCATTGAAGATATTCTAAATTGTTAATCCATGCATCTAGCAAGGGAACATATAATTTAACGGCTTTTGAATTTATATATTTTGAACAAGTTTTCGAGTGATGAACCGCTCATGGCATTCATGGTTAAGTTTGGGACACAATAAAAATAATCATATAAAAAATGATCTTGTATAAAAAAATCTCAGAATATCATAATTTTAGCTTTTACCAAATTCAGGTCAACCCACATATGTAGTTTGATCAAGACATGAAGATAAAAAACAAATGGAAGAATTCAAAGCCAAAATCTTGAAATATGAATCATTATCTTGAAATTTTATGCACTTCAATTCTTGTTTACCAAACTCCCCCATCTTTTCAACTTATTAAAGTATATAGCATCACATCTTGGTTAACTAAAGTCTGCTAATTCTCATTTCACCATTGATCATGGAGTTTATAAAGAAATTTGAATGTTGAAAATCCAATTCTAACCGCAAATTCTCGGTACAAAGTATTGGACGAGCTTAAAGTACACCAAACATGTAAAAATGAAAAATAATATATTCTTTGATAGCGAATTGATAATCTTTCAGAATTAAGGAAAAGTAAAAAACAAGAAGTCAAACCCTTTTTAAAAGAAAATCTTGGAATTGAATTTTACACAACCAAATTTATATTTGACACTTAATAAACGTGTAAATTAAGGGTGGGGTTGGGTCTAACTTACAAAACAATTAGAGTTAAGGTGTTACTTTTCTAAAGATCAAGGGTTCAAGTCCTGTTAAAAACAAATTTGATCTGATTTAAGTCGTTAAAAAATAATAATAATAAACTGTAAATTAATAACATCCATGATTCAAGTGTTTTTACAATCAAATTGTGCCACCAAAAAAAACATAACTCTTTGGCGTAACACACGGTGGGACGAAAACCCGGGTGGGCTCATGATAGAGCCTGGCACCTCTGCGAGGCTAGACTCTACCTATTATTGCCTAATTCACCAAAGTGATATATGTGAGGATTGAACTTGTCTTTTATCTTATGGTCATGTAATTTCGAACGTAACGGAAATTATACTAGTTCTAATTAAGAGCCTTTCTAGCTCTTTCTTTTCCAACTGATTCAAATATTAGTGATTTTTTTCCCAATTTTTTATAGTTCTTCAGTCAGCTCCGTATCAACTTAGTAAATCAACTGTCAAGGTCTATGCCCAACTTTCGTGTTATTGAAGCATATGAAGTATGACTTTGACCATATCTAAAACCCCAGTTTGCAAATATAAGTTATTTAGACAGCATATTGGAGATGGAGCATAATTTAAGGAAAGCTATGTACCCTTCAAAAGTTTTTACTGAAAGGAGACACCTAATTAGGGTTGTAAAACGAACTAAGCGAACATAAATAAGACTTTGTTCGTGTTTGTTTGTTAATGAAATAATTGCGTTCACGAACTGTTCTTGAACATTTACTGAACGAGATTTTCTATTCGTGTTCATTCATTAAGGAAATGAACATATTTGTGTTTGTTCGTTAATTATAGGTATGGAGGCAAACGAACACAAACAAATGTTCGGGAACACAAACATACACAGAGAGACGTTCATCAACACAAATGAATAACATGATTCCCTAAGAAATAAAAGCAATATGATGGTTTCGTGTAAACATGTGTGATGCATGTCATGGTAATGGGTTTTATTCGAACCAACTTGATGGATCACATAAGATTAATATTAATTATCAAATGATCATCCCCCCCCCCCCCCCCCCCCCCCCTTTTGGATTATGTACATTCACACCTTTTTGAAGGATTAATAGGTTGGTTTATGAAACATGCGAACATACAATGGTTCACTACACTTGTGTATGGATGTTGTGACTACTCGAAAAAGTGTCAGACTAAATTGAAAGGGTACCATCTACCCAATAAATAAAGGCACTCTCAATTCATTTAGATCATATTTTTTTGTTATCGTATATTATATTTAGTGAAAACAATTTCTATTTATTTTCACTAGATCGTAACAATCTGATTATCGATTTGTTATCGAATATTATATAACTAGGTTTATGCCCGCGCATCACGGCGGGTACGCCTGACAGGAATTTCGTTGGTGTCGCTCGGTTCGTACAAAGTCAAAACCCGATATAACAACCGGAAGAGTAAATCTAAATACGGTAGCATTAGCAATCGAAAGAAAACATAAAATAAAAATAAAGTGGTAGTGTAACAAAAACGCAATGAACATGTTTTCGGTTATAGTTGACCAAGATAATACAAACGATTGTTTAGGATTGGTTAAAACCAAACCGTTTCAACCACAAACATAACCTACCCGTTTAAAAAAACATCAATATTTATAAGCTTTGTTATAGTATTATATAACTATAATCTTTAATATATTAATTATACAAAATATAACTAAACACAAGCCATTTGTTAAAAAAATGTCCCAATAGTTTAATAAATAACGAAACACATCCTATTTGTTAAAAAAATATCCCAATAGTTGAGGGTCAAGTGGACAATCACACCAAATGACCATTTTGTAAAAAAAAACCCTAATGGTAAAGGGCCATGTCACCCAAGAAAGTCCAAATCATTATTCACATTTGGTTTTGTTATAGTATAGAATAGTGATGTCACTAAAGTGTCAACTCATTTATCTCCAACCCTAATCCATTCAACCTTGTGTTAAGCATGTCATATTAGCAGGTCCTCTCATACATAGCCAGGTCCAAAAAAACCAACAATAGTAACAAACTTATGATTATGTTACCATTTTGTATAATAACCAACCGCTTTTTAGACCTAGTCACTATATCTTTGTAAGTTGTAACCAATTAATAAATTATGGTTTCGTCATTATATTTTGTATATGACCTCAACTGATTTTGTTTCTAAACCTCACACTGTAATTTATGGATTATAGTATTTGGAAAATATGATATTAAATTAGAAAATTCAGTTTGACATTTTATATTAACTAATAATAATACCAGCGTGCGTTGCGGCGCCAGTACATCGTAAACGTCAAACGGATTAGTCCAAGCTATGTGATGCATTAATCATACAAAAACGTGCATTTCGACGTATCCGATTGAACTCAATGTAACATATAGTTGCATTGTGATTGGATCAAAATGTAAAGTAAATCGAGTATATACCATACAATCATAAAGTATTATATACAACCCGACTAACTCGAATTTATACCGTCAAGTCAAAACGTATTATATGCGACTCTATTCATATGTAGGAAACATACAAAATAAAGCACGAAAGCGTATACCAAATTTACGTTGAAATGTAAAAATGCAATGTTTAAAAGATGAGTGGTTGGTATAAAGGATATGGGCTAAATATGTAAATTAGTACATGCGCGATTCATATCTAGGAAACATACAAAATAAGGCACGAAAGCGTATATCAAATTTATGTCGAAGCGTAAAATGCAAAGTTAAAAATTTGAGAAGTCGATATAAAGCATATGGACCAAATACACAAATTATCGAAATATATGTAAAAATGTAAATTACAAAAGTACGGAGAAAAAAGGTAAATTCTATGTACCAAAATGTAAATTACAAAACTAACATAAAAAATGTAAATTACAAAGTTAAAGGGTTGTCGTGGAAAATTCACAGTCATTATATATATTATTATTCTATTCTATTCTATACTACTACAAAAAACCATTTAGGGAAATAGCGCCAGGCAGCTGCCTGACATTTCCCTATTGGACCAAACCGTTTATTATTTTTTATATACTTTTAAATTGCGTTTTTGTCCCCAGTTTAAAATTACGTTTTTGCCCCCTACTCAAAATAAAATTATGCTTTTATCCCATCTCAAAATTACGATTTTACGCTCGCTTCAAAATTACGATTTGGCCCTCAGCTCAAAATTACGTTTTCGCCTCAGTTCAAAAGAAAAATATGGTTTCGCCCACAGCTTAAAATTACGATTTTGCCCTCTCTTCAAAAATAGATTTTCCCCGTTTAAAAAATTATGATTTCGCTCTTAGTTCAAAATTACGTTTTTGTCTCTGCTCAAAATAAAATTACGCTTTTGGCTCCAACTGAAAATAACTATTTTGCCATTGGTTCAAAATAAAATTATGATTTTACCTCCGGCCTAAAATTAAGATTGTACCTTTAGTTAAAATTTATATTATTGTGTTACCCCAACTTAAAAATTACGAATTTGCCTCTGCGTAAATTTACAATTTTGCCCCTGGTTCCAATTTACAGTACTGCTATGACTTTAGCTTTTGGCAAATTCCGATTTCACCCCAGTCAAAATAAAACTTTCCCTTAGTTAAAAATAACAGTATTGCCATTGTTTTAGTTTTTTAGCAAAACTATAAAAGTGTTTTGTTTTAATTGGTTGACTCGATTTGATTGTTTTCCGTGTTAAGGAGCTACCTAACACTCGCTCATTTTTCTGTCATCGCCCCGCAACGAGGGCGGGGCATCAACTAGTTATATATTAAAAAAGAAAAGTCTATGAATAGTGTTCATAATACTATAATAATATATATGAGTTTTTTAATATGTTTATTATTATAATATTATAATAATAGTTATTTTCTTTACCTTTCAAGTTGGATAAGGTTGGTGTTAACCGGTACCGGTACCGAAAATACCAGTACGGTCCGTTTCATTATCGGTACATGAAGGTAAAAACCGGCAGCAATCTGGTATAGAGAATGCCAAAAGTCGGTACCGAAATGATTTTGGAAATCTTTTAGTTCGGGAAATTTGGTACTGCTACCCGGTACTATTTGCCACGGGTACCGTACGAACAACAACTGTATCATGCAACTTTTTTTTATTGATTTTCTTCAACTTTTAGTGATTTCTTTTTTTTAGTTTCAGGGGTAGGGAGAGCTCGGTGTCAACCGATACCGAATCGGTACTGGAACCAAAAATATCGATTACCGTACCTATATATGAAGGTAAAACCGGTAGGCGCCAAAAGTCGGTACCAAATTGGTACTTAAGATCTTTCGGTTCGGGAAATTCGTTACCGGTACCCAGTACCTTTTTCTCATCTTTGACTACGGATTTCATACGGACAACATTATTACCATACAACTTTTTTAGTTGATTTTATTTCTGTTATCTTTTAGTGTTTTTTTATATATTTTCTTTTTCTTCTTGTCAGTTGTTCCGTGCGCAACGCGCTCTTAGTGATTTCAAAACACATGTAAACACAAACTAAATAACAAAAGAAGTTAGCCGTAATGCGACAGACTGTGGAAAAACTTAGTTATACTTTAAGACATATACTTTAAGATATAGAAATGAGCCAGGCTATATTAAATTAGAAAAACCAGTTTGACATTTGATATTAATGAGCCACGCTATATTGGATCATATTAGTTGTATATTTATGATCAAATAAAAAGGCTTTTAAAAATAAGAACTCATATAAAGGTATCAAACAGACTTCATTTCGATTGACCCTATTCAAGCAGCATTGGAATTGTTTCATTGAACTCTACGACGTAAGATTTTAGGTTTTCAATTTAGATTTGTAGGTTGTAGATTTTTGAACTTTTATTTATTATCATCATGTGTCGTGTCTTTTTTCCTCCACATTATGTTATGTTTTTCGGCATTGTTTTATCTTTTGCTCGATATTGTGTCATCTTGTGTCATCCGTTGTGTCTTTGTACACTTCTTATTTTTAGAAGCATTTGTAGAATAACTTAACTCATTAGTAATGGTTTATATTTTTTTGCAACGGGTATATTAACTTGAGGGCTTGAGGCGGGTCATAATAGATCATAATATGCTACAATGAGCTATAAAATGTCTTGACTAAGGGAATATTAGTGTTGGGAGATAAAAGAATAAAGATCATAATTACAAACGAGTGTTGGGAGATAAAAGAATAAAGATCATAATTACAAACGAGCAATTTATAGTTTATTAGGAAATTGTATATTTAATCCACATGTTACACATTAACGATGAGAAGTTAATTGAAAATGCACGTTTGGGGATGTATTAAAGCGACAAAACTTTCTTCGGCAATTACTAACGAATCATTTTGCAAGTAGTCAATATCTAGAAAAACTATGAGAAGTTTTTTGGTAATTACACCGATAATCAACCAATGATCCATTGCTAAGTTGCTTCGTCGGTTAACATATTCAAAATATGTCGTAAAATTTCAGTTCTGACATTTCTTTAGAGTAATTAGTATTCTTTACGAATTTGAACCAAAGTAATTATTATTACTCTACTTTAATTTTTATTAATGTAATTACTCTACTTCAAAACTATAAAGTAAATAACGTAACAATAATTACTCTAATTATTTATAGGTTTAGTGAATTAATTTCATTTGAGAAAATGCTTAGTAAAACCTCAAATACACTTCATTTGAGAAATGCTTGAAATATATCTAAACATGTTGTAAAACCTCAAATACACAAAGTTGGTCGGCGTTCAAATGTCAAACCTCTATGCGAAACACGAAATTTGACCCAAAGTTTAGACAATTGTCGTTTTTGCCTTCTCAATAATTTCCTACTTTGTTTGTTCTCAAGCAATATTGTGGATTTAAAACAAAAGCATATAATTTGTTTTCAAAAAGAAAGTATCACTGGAAATTATGATTTAATATTATTACTTAATAAGAGAAAAACGAGAAAATGACATGTTCCTAAACGATTTCTATTTATTATATAGAGTATAGATAAAGATATTGATATAGATGTAGATAATAATACAGATAAAGGGTCAGATAACTTAATCAAGCAATTGTAAAGATTGTATACGGAAGGTGTCCATATTACATCGGTTAAGTGTGTACAATTTCGATGAATCTGGGTTTTAATCCCTGGTTCGAACTTGACCGGGGGGGGGGGGGGAGGCTTTACGGATTCTATCCGGTTCCCATGCATCAGGGGGTACGGTCTTACGGCGTTCGAGAAGTCAACCTTGACATAGCCTCGACCAGGGTGGATTTACACATGAATTTTTTTCGTTAATAAAAACGTGTGTGCAAGTTAAAATGAAGTTTTTAGTTACTTACTAAGCGACTGTATTCGGGCTTAGATATAATACCAACAAACACGAGTTGTCACACCTATTTTTAGTCATATATCATGATTGCGTGATTATGATTGCCACTTGCATGATACATGGAGAAATAGGGATGTCGGCAAAACTAATAAAATTGCAAAAGAAAGGACAATAGTTTCGACAACCAAACTGCTGGAAGGAGATTTTTTATTTAACGTTAAATATGTACTAGAGTATAGACAACTTAGAAAAAAATAAGGATTTAGTCATACTAAACAATTTGTAGTTTTTTCAAACCTATTTAATTATATGACTTTCAAATAATTTTTTAAAACTAATTCTTCATCTAGTTTTTCTTTTGTATAATCACCGTACCTATAGGTTTACAACCCCCCCCCCCCCCCCCCCCCCCCCACCACACACACACTGCAAAACCCGAATTTTGTACAAAAATTCTATTATAATCTTTATTTACAACATGATTTTCTTGGATACTTAATATAAGGCTATGTATATAGTTATGTATCATTTAAAAAAATCAGTGTAATTATTATTGAAAATTAAATTATATCCAACATACTATATAATTTTGGTCTCATAATTTTTAAATACCATATGATTTTGGTCTCATAATTTTTAAATACCATATGATTTTGGTCTCATAATTTTTAAAAACACGTTATGTTGGGTACCAGACAACTTCCTTAAGACTCTTGTTGAACTTGCATAACGTGATACATTTCATGATACCAAAATAATTGAGATGACGTTAAGTTTATAAAATGATGATGAAAAAAGATCGAAAACCACATTGGAAGATATGTTACTTATATCGACTAGTTATTAATGTGACTTTAGTAGTTTGGTAAAGAATGTAGATATATGTGGCTACTAATATAATACATTTTATGAGAATCAAAATCATTTCAATAGTCCCATCTATTATTCTTACCTAAATTGTTGAATGACTTGACTGATGTTGATATCTAAACTATGGAGAAGGTAAATGTCAATTACTTATATTTTTGAACTTACATATACCTAAACCATGGACTCAGATTCCTTTTGATTTTTTTAGAGCTAAAGTTGTATAAATGTATGTAGAACTCTAAGCTTATTAGTTGGGTGTTTTAATAAAATTAAAAAAATGTGGGGTTACAATAGCAACAAGGATGGTGAGTAAGGGCTGTTTGACAACTTCTGAATTGTAAGTGCTGAACTAGTAAGAGTCTGAATCATTAAGTGCTGAACCAGTAAGATATCTGAACGATTAAGAGCTAGTATAATGGTTAACCGTTCAGAGGAAAATGTCTAAGCAATTCAGATAAGAGGTCTTTACCATTCAAACTCACTATAATACTTAACCATTTAGAGGTAAAATTTTGAACCATTCAGACATCTGCTCACGAAACAAACAGTCTAAACCATTAAGTGCTGAATTAGTAAGATGTCTGAACCATTAAGAACTAAACTGAAACAAACAACCCCTAATTGTGTTTAAAAAAACAAGTGAGTGGTTTGTCAAAGAATGTCATGTAGACCTACAAGGCCTCACACAATGCCCTTGGTTGCCTGAGAACCAACCGTTCTTTTACATATTAACGAGTTTTTAAGACCCGCGCCTTGCGACGGAAACGTTAAACCAAACAATAAATAGACGTATAAGGGATGAACCGCGCATGTTACCATATGTTAAGTCGCAAAATGTTACTAATACAATACTTGTTATTTTGTTATGTTATTATATTTATTTTTGCAATAATTTTATTATGTATTTTAGTTCAAAGCCAACATTCATAATCAATTGTAATTTTATTTTCTGTTTGTATTGTCAAGTTGTTTCAGGAAATACAATTTCTGTCAATCATAAGGGATTTAAAAAGGTAGTTTTCTTTTTAAGAAGATACAAATTTTTATTAAACACTGAAACCAAAGTGTGTATCTTTATAACAAAATACGTTTCAGCTTAAAAAATGAGTGCCTAAATTAATAATTGAGAAAGACTAGGGGCACATGGTTATCATTTTAGTATTCAGTTTTCCAAAACCACACCATTTCCTTTTTGTAAAAGCAAATTTAGGTACACCACCACTCAACACATTATCACTCTCTTTACCTCTCTCTTCTATTCACCACCCACCTCAACCCACCACCACTAGGGGTGAGCAAAAAAACCGAAATAACCAACCGTAACCGATAACTGAAATAACCGAACCGAAACAAAAACCGACAGTTCGGTTTTCAGATTTTTAATAACCGAAAATTTCGGTTCGTTTTCGGATAAACATTTTCAATAACCAAAAAAACCGAACCGAACCATAAGTTACAAATATATATTTTTATGTTTAAGTTTAAATTGTTTAAGTGTTTAACCAATGCTAGTAGAAAATATTAATTAATTTTATTCTTGAATTTAAGTGTTTATAATAAAAACATTACATGTTTATTTATAATTGAAATTATTTATTTATTACCTATAAGAAATAACAAAATTTAATATAAAAATTAATTGATCTTCAAATTATTATAAAAGAAAATGTCTTAATAAAAACTTTGAAGAAACATAAAAATAGATAGACGAATTAGGTTTATATAAACAATATTAATAAAATAGGTTACTATCAATAACTTAAACGTAAACATATAAAAAGATTGTTATAATATAACTTATACTTTTATTTTTTGAATCTTACATAATTTTGTTCAAAAACCGAAATAACCGAAAAACCGAACCGAGGTAAAACCGAAAAAAAAACCGAAACCGAAAAAACCGAAGCCGAACGGTTTTTAAAAACCGAAAACTGACATTTCGGTTTCGGTTTTGATTTTGCCCAAAAACAACCAAACGAACCGTGCACACCCCTAACCACCACCATACACCATACAACACCACCACTACAACATCCCCACCACCTAAATCCTGCCGTGCAAATATCACTAGAACACAATACCACTTCAATCTTTTTAACTTTAGATGCATCTTTCTTTCTATACAAACACTCGCTTCTCTCTCCCCTCTCTACATCGCTACAACTCCCACATCCGGATCCTTTGGCCACATTCACCGTGCCATCGTCTCTAATAACTTCCGGCGAAGTTACCGTCCCCACAACACTCCATATCCTCGTCTCTTCATACTCTCTCTGAAAGAAAGAGCTGATCGGATCTGTGGCGGCTACGATTTTACAGTCGACAAAAAGCGACACCACCTAGCAGGACGGCCATCCACCTTTTTGGCTCTTCAGATCAGCCGTTGCATTTTCTTTAGGGTGGAAGTATTTGTAAATATGGTGGTGATGAGAGCGGCAAACACTGGGTTCAGATTTCAAACAAAAACAAAAGAAAGATATGTTAGTGGATGCAATATGACACATGGATGTAATTAACTCTAAACCAATCAAATCAAAACAAAATTGAACAGTAGTTTGTGAGGAGAAAGAAATGTTGTTAATTAATAGAGGGGAAATTAATAGAGGGGAAACATGGGCTATTAGTTTTTTCAGCCATAGATTATTAAAAAAAAAAAACGGCCCCAACTCCCACACTGGTAGGCAAGAAGTGCAACCATTTCCCTTACACGACTAACCGATAAACTCAAGTTATTTAACACAATTTATAGTAGATGTAAACTTCAGAACATTTTCGTAATATTCTCACACCACCTATACTTGCAAATCATCGTGCATCGTTACACATACGTGCAGCACACCACAATATTGGCTTTACTTTTGTTAAAATGGACACTTGATCAATATTCCTATAGGCAACACCCATTTTCACTCACTGTTTCTATGGACCTATCCACTCATAGAAATTCTCGACTCCCACCATCCTCTTTGTTATTCCTGGTGTTGACAAACCAATTTGAACACTATCTTTGCCTTAGGTAGGTCCATGATTCATTTTTTAAATTCACGTTCCACCCTCACGCCTTATAAAGATCACCAATCGCTAGCTTGACTCCTTGTCATGTACTAGTCACTATTTCAAAACTTTTGGGAATAGTGCTCCAAGGTTCGAACCAGCTATAGTATCACTTGTCACGTGGTTGTCCTAACAGGTCCAATTACGCGACACCCCTTGTTGACTGAGGGTCAAACATTTGGTTCAGCTAATTGATTTGTACGACCCCGACTCTCAACCAGTGATATTGTGAGAAATGCAAACACTCCTATGGGACGACTCTACTTAATCGTTGAAGCTCTCCTGACGAGATACATGAGTAGCCATTAAACCTAAACAATCATAATTGGATTAATGTGAGATTAATATTAGTTAGCATGCCATGACTTTTTGTTTCATTTGAATTATATATATATATATATATATATATATATATATATATGGGTTGGTTAACATACAATATTCCTTAACATACGATGTGTACGGGATGAAATTACGCACGTTATAAAACTCAAAAACCATAATCACGCATGAACATAATCACATGTACATAATCAGAAATCACGCATGTTATATTTTCACAGCGTACACAATGTACGTTAAGCAAAATTGTACATGGCACTTTCACAATATATATATATGTGTGTGTGTGTGCGTGTGTATATATAGGGTGCTAAATATAGTGAGAATCGTGAAAACGAATGAAAAACCGCGAGAACTTAGTCAAAAAATTTCAAATTTTATACAATTAACATTATTATTCGAATATAACATTAGAAATTCAAATTCACGTTTAAATTTACGTGAATTCATAAATAAAAAAAATTAAACATGTGTAAGTTTGCCATTTACACATATGTAAATTTGTTATATTTACACATGTGTAAAAAATCTAATAAGAGTGATTTTGAGGGGAGAAATGAATTATTTGATTTTGTAAATTCTTTTTTTTTTATGTTGTACTTTAATTACAATGAGGATTGTATTAAAAAAATTGATTTTGATTTGTTTTTTCCATTCGTTCTCATGGTTCTCGAAATATTTAGTGTTCTCAAGATAACATTCCCTTATACACACTCACACACATACACACACAAGGAATGGTTATTCTGAGAAAGCTAAATATTGCGGGAACCGTGAGAACGAATGAAAAAATCAATCAAAATCAATTTTTAGTACAAACCTCACTATACTTAAAATACAAAATTAAAAAAAGAGTTTACACTTTAAATAATATATCTTCCCTCTCGAAATCACTTTAAATAATTTTTTTTCACATGTGTAAATAGCAAATTTACAAACTTACAATATGTATATTTTCTTTATTTACGAATTCATATAAATTTAAATGTTTACATGTGTAAATATCATTTTAATTTATTTCTTCATATTTATAAACATCTAAAAGATCACATCTCTTATTCTTCATATTTATAAACATCTAAAAGATCATATCACTTAAATTATGTAGCGTGAATTTAAATAGAAGGTAAACATTATAATTTGAGTAAACTTCCATTTTACTCTTTGTGGTTTGGTTGTTTTAACGGTTTTGTTCTAATCCTTTAAAAAATAGCCATTTTACTCCCTGATCTATGAAACCCATCATGATTTTACTCACCGGCATCCATTTTAAACGTTAAAATTGCCACCTGCATAACACATGATGGGAAATTAAGACCATAACTAGACCAAGACCTTGACTGAAACCTGACATTTTTTAACATTTAAAATGGATGCCGTTTGGGGCGGGGAGTGAAATCATTATGGGCTTCATAGATCAGGGGGTAAAATGGTCATTTTTAAAGAATTGGGGCAAAATCGTTAAAACGACCAAACCACATGAAGTAAAAAGGAAGTTTACTATTATAATTTAGTGACTTTTAATATGTGGAGGGATGACAACGGGCCGGGGTATTGTTAATCTCATATCCGGTTATAAAATCTTATCGTATACGCAGTCTAATACCCATCGGATATTTCGGGTATTGGGCATACTACGGCTATCAGGTATACCCGTTAATTTGTTGAAAGATACTGATTATGATTTCCAAACACATTTCTTTCTTACTGTTATACTTATTGTATAACTTTTTATATAACTATTATAAAATTTTAATATACATTACATACATATAAGTTCTAGTATAAATAAGTAATAACATTATAACTTTTAACTAATTTTATTTATATACTTCACAACACACAAAATATAAAAAAACATCAAATAATATTTCAATTTTTTTAAACATAATAAACCTATTGAAATAATTCACTAATAGACAAGGGTTAAAGGAATTTTTTTTGGGTATATGATAGGTATATAGGTGGGGTAAACGAGTATGTGGTTTTGGGTAATCAGGCTAGGTGTAACAACTCGGAAATTCGTTGTTATCTTTTTCTTTGTTATCGATTGTATCTATCCTTTGTAAATCCGAGATTCGCTTATTAATGAAGTTTATGTTAACTAATTATGATTATGTATGATATAACGCATCTAATCGCTTATTAAATCGCATCGCTAAATTCATCGTATCGCAACTCGCAGTTAATTATGTGGTTTTATGTTATTTATGTGTTGTGTGTGTTTATAGTTATGATTACGCTCGCTATCGCATCGCCCTCGCACGCTCAAATCACTAAATCGCACTATTATATCACCTATAACGCTTAATTTAATTATTTAATACAAACCGAATAGCCAAACGAACTCTTAACGCGAAACAATCAGGCGAACCTTGGCCACCAGGGCAAGTTCGGCCGAACTTGGCTACCAGAAGTTTGCCCGAACTTGCTTGAGGCACAGAAATCCTTACTTATTCCCAAGTTCGCTTGAACATGTACAAATATGTACAAGTTCGGCCGAACTTAACTAAAACCTTGCAAACATCTCAAAAGTTCGCGTGAACTTGCATGAGTTCATGCAAGTTCGGCCGAACTTGACTCCACTAACCCTCATTTTTGCCTTCACCTATAAACACTCAGCTCTGTCCTCTCATTTGAACTTGCTGCAACTTCGCCCAGAGCTCCCGAAACCCAAAACCCTCTGTTTCTAAGTAAGAATCAACCCGATTTCAACTACAATGATGTTCAATAATGTTTTACAACGATTTTGCACAAGGCATTGCCTTCGTTTTCATCAAATATTCTCTGTTTACGAAAATCTTCATCTTTTTCCACAAAACTTCTGTTTTTCACTCAGATCTATACATAGATCTGAGCAAAACCTTTAAAATATTGATATTCACACAATATTCGGACTAATGACGTATGTTTCGTTCACTTTTGAGTGGAACGTAACATCCGTCAAAAAACGGGTTTCCAAAACCCGCTTCGTTTATTAACCGAATAGTCAGTCAAATTTTCGTCGCGTATATATTGGTTATTTTAATTTTAAACGATACATAATTAATAAACATTGTTAGAATTTTAAAACATAATTAATAAATCATAAAAAATAAGAGAATAAAAAATATTTGAGGCTGCCGGGTTTCGAACCCGGGTCAGCCGGTTCAATAAGCAACCAACACACCACTCCGCCACACGCTTAAGTTTGGATTAATACTGAAATAAATAATACTTAACATAAAACTCGAATTCGAAATCGGACTTTCAGCGCGACAGAACTCGCGATCACCGGAAAATCCGGCAATCCGCGAGTTTAGCCATTTTCCTTTTGACTATAACGTTATAACCGACTACGACATCGGTTATAACCGACGTCTACAGTCAATTCCAGACGTAACCGCCGGAGAGACTTAACCGGAAATCTTGAAACCGAAATAATTAAGGGCAGGATGTTGTAACTCTATAAATACCGACTCTAATCATCCAAACCAACTCGCGCAAGCTCTCAATCCTTACCCTCTGTGCAATTTTGCTGTTTCTGAAACATCGCCGGAATTCTCTGCAAGTCGCCGGAAAACCGAAACCCATTTCATCTCTTCTGCCTTACTCTAAAATAAGACTTCTAGAGCTCAGACAGAAAGCACCACACTCACCTTAAACTTCTGATAGAGCCTCTGTCGCAAGATAAACTTCGCCGGAGTTAACCTCAGCCGCCGGAACTTCATCGGAGATCACAACTGTTCGGTACAGCACCTTTAATTCTTTCTGTTTAAATTATTTCGTTAACAGTACTGATCAATCAACCAAATCAATAAGAATGATTGATTAAACAGTCGGGTTGATTCCCGGGTTTCATAAAAACGAAGAAGATGAACAGCGAGTATTTTGTAAGTATAATTAAAAATGGGATTTGTATCGGGTTAGACACACAGTCCAGTGGTGGACTGTGTGCATTTGAAACATAAAGATACCGAGTTCGAGTCTGTACATGCTTTCCGTTCGCCAATTATACACAACCTTTTTAAAACCAGTTAACGAAATAATCTAGTAAATATATAAATTTAATAAAAATCTTATATCCTTCGGGTTAGTCACACAGCCCAATTGGTCGGGCTGTGTGCAACACAGCCCAATTGTAGATGTCTTCTAGCCTCTCTCGTAGAAAAATGAAATCAGGAAAATCCCGCGAGCGCATGGCTGCCCAAATCGCTCAACAAATGGCTGCCGTAATACCCAACATCGTGGTTCAAGTTCAACAAGCCCTTACCGCTGATCCCGTCAACCCAATCCACCAAGAAGATCAAAACATTGTCAATCCTCCCCCAAAAGCCACTAACTGCACCTTCAAGCATTTCAAATCCTTCGATCCTCCAAAATACGAAGGGACTGAAGGTGTCACCGCTCTCCTCCATTGGTTTGAGGAGATGGAAAACACTTTCCTCAATTATGACTGTCCCGATGATCGCAAGGTGCGATATGCTACCGGTCGTTTGTTCGGAGTAGCACTTACATGGTGGAATACAGAGAAGGCCAAGCGAGGTGCTGAGAATGTTATGACTTTGACTTGGGAAGAGCTGAAAGAGATCATGACAAGACGTTTCTGTCCAAGAAGCGAAATCAAGAAATTAGAGGATGAGTTCTATTCTTTGAAACAAAAGGAAGGCGACCACACCACATACAACAAGAGATTCCTTGAGTTAAATCAAATGGTCCCCAACTTGTTCACTCCCCTCTATCGTTTGATCGGGCACTACATTCGAGGTCTTCCTTCAAAAACAAGACCCTGTAATAAGTACCTCACCTGCAACTTTGGAAGCAGCAATGGAGTTAGCTACAGAGCTCACCGAAAACCGCATACGGAATAAAGATTTCAAGGAGGAGAAGAAAAAGGATAAAGCATCAACTGAAACCTCAAACTCCACCCAAACCGAATCCCCTTCTCAACCCATTCCTAAGAGAAAACGAGATGGGTAAATTTTCGCTGTCACCCAACACAATCAACCAGCTTCACAAGCCGTACCCCTCCAAGCTATTCCAATCACTCAAGTTGCACCCAACGCAACTTACCCAAATAAGAAACCTTACTTTGGACCTCACCCTCAATGCAACACCTGTTTTTATCACCATCCATCTACCTTACCTGGTCGACTATGTGCGAATTGTGGACGCTATGGTCATTTGAGCAAGGTTTGCCGCACCTCTCAAAACCAAACCTCACCACCTACTCCAAGCATGATCCAAGCTTATCAACAACCTCAATACCCTATGTTTCCATATGTTCAAGCTTGTTTTAATTGTGGCGACCCTACCCATTTTAGAAACACGTGTCCTCGATTGGTTAACATCATAAACGCCCAAGCTCAAGCAAACCCAGTTAACCAAGTAAATCAAGCAAACCCAGCTTCACCACCAGCAAGAGGAATGTAACATTTGTCAAAAAACGGGTTTTCCAAACCCTCTTCGTTTGTAATCGGATATCAAGTTATAAAAATTTCGTTGGGTATTTATGACTTATTATAAATTTTAAACGATACATAATTAATAAACAAATTTAAATTTATAAGCTATAATTGTTAAAAAGTAAAAATAAAATAAATAAAAAGAAAAACAGGCTGCCGGGATTCGAACCCGGGTCAGCCGGGAAGCCTAGCAACTTAACTCACACACATCCAACCACTCTGCCACTTGATGTCTTTGTAAATTCTAGGAAACAATTAAAACATAACTTCAACCATGAATCAATCTGTTTGCGCCAAACTGAAACCGTTATCGACTTCCAACCGTCCAAGACGTTTGAGTGCTCGGGGATTCTTGATTATAACCGATAAACCGACATTCTTAATCAATTCAGTCGTTAATGAACTTGAATTCATGTGATGTTCGGTTTTAATAACCGAAAACATTCACTTCTTGAATTACTTCAACAAAATCATCATCTCGCGACTCAGTAACATTCACAAAACCTCTAATTTCACTTTTACTCAAATTTCTGATCGTCGGAATCGCTTTTTGAACTCGCTGGACTTTCGCCGGAAAACCGTGTCTTCCATCAAAACGGTAAGTTTCTCAATTCTTCCATCTTCTATCAGTTGTTAGGTTTTTGCTAACTCAAACCCTTCAATCAGAATCAGTTCCAGGCGACGATATCGGATAATCAACACTCGCCGGAAAACTTCTGAAAATTTCTAGATTGCGCTGTGAAACGGTATAATCTTTTTAAACCTTCTGATAACTCTTGTTTAGTACTTCAATTCCACAACTAGCTAATCAAAATTGTTAATTGGTCTGCTCAGACGAAGTTCATAAAAACAGAGCCGACGACTTTGCCGGAGTTCTGAGAAAAATCGTCATTCCGGTATGTTCATTCCCGAAACCTTTCCTATCCGTTACATTTTAATCATTCATACGCCTGTTAATCGAATTAAGCAAGAAACAGTTGATTAATCGTTGTCTGTGTTCTTGAGCGAAGAAGACGAAGTCGATTATGATTATAAGATTAATTAAAATCAGTATAATAAATGGGTTAGACACACAGTCCAGTGGTGGACTGTGTGCAAACAATAAACATACGTCTCGAGTTCGATTCCTATCACGACCCTATTCTCGGAAATAAAAATGTTTTTTTAAGAAACCGAACCGGGTTAACTCACTGAAGATGTTAAGTATAATAAAAATCAGTATATTAACCAGGTTAGACACACAGTCCAGCGGTGGACTGTGTGCAACACTAAACCACAGGTCTCGGGTTCGAGACCTGTTACGCACGCCGGTTCGATGATTAAAATCCTTTTTAAAAATAAATGAATTTTGAATAAATTAAAACAGTATATAAATATAATTAAAAACAGAAATATTTCGGGTTAGACACGTAGCTCAGTTGGTAGAGCTGCGTGCACGCGTACGGGAGGTCTCGGGTTTGAGCCTTACCCGGCGCATACTTGCACACTAGCGAACCGGTCAAACAGTCAACAGTCACAGTCACGGTCAACGGTCAACTCAAAAGTCAACATTTTTTTTTATATTTTTATTTATTTATTTAATTTAAAAATCAATTAAAAATACTTAAAAATAATGTTTTTAAAGTTAGAAAATAGCCTTAAACTCACAAAAATATATCTAAAAATCCTATTAAAATTATTAATAAAATCCACTTATTTACCATACCTTTCGTTATTATTTAGGTTAGTTAATCCTCGTCGAACAACCATCTAAACTCGTGCGCATTCATCATCTTCAACCGAACGCACCCAATGTGAGTGAATCTCTACAAATTCCCCGTTTTAATCACGTTTTTGGGGTGTATAGTGTGTCTTATTATTTATTACATTTAAATTATTGTGCATCCATCATATTCATGATCAAATGTGTATTCAATATGTATCAACTGTTTGTGTGGTTAATGTTTAGATTAAATTTATCATTTTCAGTACATACATTATCATAGGCCGCCGCTCCCCATTACATATGAGCGTTGAGCTGTTCCCCATTACATATGAGCGTGAACTAGGCGTTGCCAACATACGATCGGCTCCGTTTGATTGAGCCTTGATCGCACAGACATTTATCATAGGCTGTCCGTTCCCCATTACCTATGAGCGTGAACGTGACGTTGCCAACTATACAGTATCATTCATGTTATATATTCATGCAAGTTGTTTTGTTATTGTATGTTATTGTATGTTGTTGTTGTTGTCATTGTATGATTATTTACGTTTGCTCACATATGATTATTGCACAATTTTCCATAATAAATATAACAAGAAATCAATAATAAATGTTTTCTAACAAGGTTCACTCGCCAACTTATGTTGACCCAAAAACCCCCACTTTTACACATGATACAGGTGATCCAGCTGCAGCAAGAAACATATAGGATGGCTTAGAAGAATAAACCGGTTTAGACTTTGGATTGTTTAGTTTATTATCTTTCTTTGTAATTGTTTGAACATGTTTGGAATATTGAGGATGTAATTTTGAATTTAATAAATATGAAACATATTAGTAAATATCATGAGCTTTGGTGATAACCCAATTATGCCCCGACTCTTATTCCGCTGCGGGTCGGGGTGTGACAAGGAAGAGCTTACAACATCAGCGCCATCCTGTTGAAGATAATAACGGCCCAAACGAACCACCCAACTAGCCTTCCCTCACCAAGAATCAAGACTCAACTCCAACCGTCTAGTTTTTATGTTTTCTTTATGTTATCTCAATCTCTACGTATCTCAATTATAAATTTGAAATTTATGTATACAAGAATCTTAATGCGAATTACTATTTCAAGTTTTGTTTTATACTCACTGATTTAACATTCATATCATCATACATCTCGACGTATCTCAATCTCATCATTCAAAGAAGTTGGGTTGTGTCTCACTTTTACATAGACTAACCCCTTCATCATAACAAACGATAGAGGTACTGTCATCATGCAATCATGTATACTTTCAGAATTAAGACTCAAGCTTTGGTTGTTGTGTTTGTTTATGTTTTAGAGTCACATAGAACTAATCATAACTTACTGACAAAGTCAATGAAAATTTGACAAGGGTATGGTGGATACGCCGCTGGTGCTTCCTATATATAAGTATTCTTGTCAAAAGATCAGAAGCATTGTCAGGCGGTTATGAGAGGTTCCATGTAGGTTTTAGTATCGTCATGGTTGAAGTTTTATTATATGATATAACCTTATCTTTCCAAACGTATCAAATCTCTCAAAACTCATATGCATAAAATCATACTTAGTCAATCAACTCTGTTTATCCATGTTCCGTATTCTTATACTTTAGGCATCAAAAAGCGATTCCTGTAGCCGGGTATTCAACCCTTACTAGGAACGTTACCGCCTCAAATAAGATTTAAACTCTCACCCTCTTCTAATTATGAAATTGTCAAATTAAAACATCCTCCCTTCAAGTCAAATATACCACTATTACTTAAATTTCGGGACGAAATTTCTAAAAGTAGGGGATACTGTAACATCCGTCAAAAAACGGGTTTCCAAAACCCGCTTCGTTTATTAACCGAATAGTCAGTCATAATTTTCGTCGCGTATATATTGGTTATTTTAATTTTAAACGATACATAATTAATAAACATTGTTAGAATTTTAAAACATAATTAATAAATCATAAAAAATAAGAGAATAAAAAATATTTGAGGCTGCCGGGTTTCGAACCCGGGTCAGCCGGTTCAATAAGCAACCAACACACCACTCCGCCACACGCTTAAGTTTGGATTAATACTGAAATAAATAATACTTAACATAAAACTCGAATTCGAAATCGGACTTTCAGCGCGACAGAACTCGCGATCACCGGAAAATCCGGCAATCCGCGAGTTTAGCCATTTTCCTTTTGACTATAACGTTATAACCGACTACGACATCGGTTATAACCGACGTCTACAGTCAATTCCAGACGTAACCGCCGGAGAGACTTAACCGGAAATCTTGAAACCGAAATAACTAAGGGCAGGATGTTGTAACTCTATAAATACCGACTCTAATCATCCAAACCAACTCGCGCAAGCTCTCAATCCTTACCCTCTGTGCAATTTTGCTGTTTCTGAAACATCGCCGGAATTCTCTGCAAGTCGCCGGAAAACCGAACCCATTTCATCTCTTCTGCCTTACTCTAAAATAAGACTTCTAGAGCTCAGACAGAAAGCACCACACTCACCTTAAACTTCTGATAGAGCCTCTGTCGCAAGATAAACTTCGCCGGAGTTAACCTCAGCCGCCGGAACTTCATCGGAGATCACAACTGTTCGGTACAGCACCTTTAATTCTTTTTGTTTAAATTATTTCGTTAACAGTACTGATCAATCAACCAAATCAATAAGAATGATTGATTAAACAGTCGGGTTGATTCCCGGGTTTCATAAAAACGAAGAAGATGAACAGCGAGTAGTTTATAAGTATAATTAAAAATGGGATTTGTATCGGGTTAGACACACAGTCCAGTGGTGGACTGTGTGCATTTGAAACATAAAGATACAGAGTTCGAGTCTGTACATGCTTTCCGGTTCGCCAATTATACACAACCTTTTTAAAACCAGTTAACGAAATAATCTAGTAAATATATAAATTTAATAAAAATCTTATATCCTTCGGGTTAGTCACACAGCCCAATTGGTCGGGCTGTGTGCAACACGAAGCCAAGGTCTCGAGTTCGAATCCGGTTAGTTACACCGCCCCTGAAATTATCCAAACCTTTTTAAATTAAATAAAAATATGTTAGCTCTAGTATGTGTATATGTATAATTAAATTTCAATACATTTCGGGTTAGACACGTAGCTCAGTTGGTAGAGCTGCGTGCACGCGTACGAGAGGTCCCGAGTTTGAACCTCACTCAGCGCACATAATAAACACAATCATACCGGTCAACAGTCAAAGTCAACGGTCAACATTTTTTTTATTTATTTATTTAATTAGAAAATTATTTAAAAATACTTAAAAATAATATTTTTAAAGTTAGAAAATGTCCTTAAACTCACAAAAATAAATCTAGAAATCCTATTAAGGTTATGAATTAAAATTATTAATCTCAAATAAAATCCATTTATTTACTGAACCATTATGTTATTATTTAGGTTAGTTTCTCTCGTGGTTAAATCCAAATTCGTGCGCATTCGTCATCAATCCAAGAAAACGCAACCACTGTGAGTGAATTCTTACAAATTCCCCTTTTTATTCATGTTTTGGGGTGTATCATGTGTCGCTTAAATTAATTCGCTTATTCAAACTCGTGCTATACCATTATATGATCTAAACTTAGAATGTAAATATTGTTTGTTGTGATGTGTTACATATTGTCAGGTTGTGTGCAAATTATTCATTAGGCCCATCAGTTCCTCGTGGGAGACGAGTTGAACAACGCGTGCCTCAAAAACATTCATTAGGCCCATCAGTTCGTTGAACAACGCGTGCCTCAAAATCATTCATTAGGCCCATCAGTTCCTCGTGGGAGACGAGTTGAACAACGCGTGCCTCAAAAACAAACATTTGGTGTGTGCGTGTGTATTAATTAATATTATGTGATTTAATTTACATTTACGTTTACTCATATGTGGTTATGCACTTTATTTTATAATCGATACAATAAACACGTTTAAATGTTTTCATAGGATTCACTCGCCAACTTTTTGTTGACCCAAAAACCATTTTTACACATGATACAGGTGGACAGGTTGAAGCAAGGAACACATAGGAAATTGCCATAGAAGAAACATAATGAAGTCTTGAAAAATGTATAGAACATGTTGTACTAGTATGATTGATTGTAATGATTCTCCTTTAAAAAGAAATAATAAATATGAAACATTATAATAAATGTCATGAGCTTTTATGAAAACCCAATCATACCCCGATCACCTTTTTCCGCTGCGGATCGGGGTGTGACAAACGAGGCGTTGTCGAAGCTAAATCCCAGATCCGGAAGCACAAGGACGAAATCGTCACTTTACACAAGTTGGACTAACCCGTATGAACCTTCAAGTTCGCCCGGATTAGCCCGAGTTTCTGTAAAATGCCTAAGTTCGCTCGAAAAGACCTCTCCAGCCTAAGTTTTACTCAGTGGCTTAAGGTTGGAGGGATGGGCACTCGATTTCCTCAGCAAACGATGCGAAAACGCAAGATTTTGGAACCGAAAACTTCAATTCGCTCGAGATTTAACTGATTTTGTGCAGGACTTTAATCAAGTTCGCTCGAACTTGCCCTGGGAGGGTCAAGTTCGGCCGAACTTGAGTAAAATTCATCCAAACCTCAGCAGGAAACCCTCAAGTTCCCTCGAACTTGCGAAGTCTCTTAGGAAGCTTCACAAGTTTGGCCGAACTTGTCAGACCATTAATCAAGATCTCTCAAGTTCGCCCGAACTTGTCAAGGTTCCTTGAGAAACTTGCAAGTTCGTCCGAACTTGATTCACAACTCAGCAAAATCTCACAAGTTCGCTCGAACTTGGCTATTTTTCAATCCAAACTTAACCGTTTCAGCAATTTGGAAGACTGATGCACTTCTGTTCGTTTACAGGCTGATCCGGCGCTCTCCGCAACTCCCCTCAGATCCCTAATCTTACCTAAACGCACCCACAGTGAGTATACTTGACCCATTTTCGATTTAATGCACTTTTTGGGTGTTACATACGTTCCTCTATCAAAACCACTTCACAAATCAAACTATTTATCACACGCGAATAATCTGATTGTGTATGCTCAATACGTGATACTAGAAACATGTGACTAGGACTTATTTTTTTTAACTTGTCTCCTTAGCTAGTATGGTACTATAGTGTGGCTTACACCCGACGGTGTCTAGTTAGGATGGACGCGCAAGCCGTCTCACGGTAGTTAGCATGAGAAATGAGCCTATTTTGTATGATGTGTTTTGGTGTATCATGATATGTAGTTAGATTATTTCGCGAACGCTTTCTCGATTATGCTAGTAGTACTTAAACCTGTGTGCTCACCTTTACTAAATTGTATTGACTTGTATTTTAATGTATGTAACAGGTTGAGGATTAGCTTGGATGCTTGAATTTAGTATTGCTTAGTTTGTTTTGTTATGTTTTAGTTCCAGGTGTAATACATCTAGGGAAGATCGGATCAGATGTTGTATTTGAGAGATTTTTGTTGAATTGTAATGGTTGTTTGAAGATTGTATGAGTTTGATAGTATGGCATATTAAATGTTGATTATTGTCTTTGAATTAATCGTTATGGAATCTCTTGATCAATCTGATTCGCCTAGTGCCACTACCCCGATGATTCCGCCATCGGTTGGGGTGTGACAGATTGGTATCAGAGCGCCATAACCTTAGGATGATAGATAGAATTGCCATGTTCGACCTAGTAGCATGTCTAAGTACCCAATTGACCATCCTTTGAACTAAATGCTAAATTACTTGACATAAATGCTTAAATATGCTTTTCCTAAGGCTAAACATAATATACACGATTATGAAACACTCGTATCTCAGCAACGAGGATCAAGTCGAGATTAGGTGTGATAACCAAGAACTCTATATAAGATCGCTCATTCTGCGTATTACTCATCACGAGATATCTTCGTTGAGTTCGGAGTGATATCCAAATCTCGACGAAAATCTCCATTTCTATCTAGTGGAACGCCCGATGTGATCGGTGCGCGTAGCCACAACTAGGAATGACGATGCTAAATTAGGGGTGAAACCCGCATCTTAGTAACAAATTCCGCTCTTCGATTTTCAATCTCACCAAAGTCTCGATTATTCCGATGACTTGGAACACGTAGTAACCGGAAGGATAATGCCGTTAGCCGCTTGCGGTGAGAGCATCTATCTATTAGGCCAAAGCGTGGGTCCAAAGTCAAAGGATGGTCGAACCACTTTGGGTAGTCAAGTCTCAAAACCCCGGACACTCCCAATTGATTTAAGCCTATATCGTCGATTTACGCATCATCGAGTTTATTATTATTTATGTGTTTAAATTTTTGAGAATTTTCACTTTGATCGATTTCTCGCTTTGATAATTTGTCATAATTATCGATTTCTCGAATTATCGCATTTACGCTCCATCGAATATATGCACAACTCGCACAACTCTCGTAATCTAAAAATGCTAATTAATACACCAACCAAACTAAAACGCTTAACTCGCTTACACCTATGAGGACTTGTGTGACTCATACGCGGTATTATCTCGCTTATCTCGCTATTATATATTGTTTATATCTCGCTTATATCTTGCATCTCATACACTCTACACATGTAAGAATAAAATTGGAGTCAACTGAGGAGTCGATGTGAAATATGTGAATACGTGCGAAATATGTGCTTATGTGTCTATGTGCTTAGGTGATTATGTGCTATGTGCTTACTTGTTACATGCCTACGTGTTTAAGTGATTATGTGCCTTGTATGAGTAATAATAATAAATATTTAAACATAAACCTATTATAATCGAATCTCATCCAATCAAAATCTCTTATGTAGATGGCATCAGTGGGATCTCACACTTGCCGCACCGCTCAGCGCAACAACGCTGACAAACGCATCGCCTCTCTCGTAGCCAAGGAAATGGCTAAGGTAATCCCGCAAATTGTCAGCGAAATTCAAGCGGTCAGCAGCAACTCATCTGTGGACTCCAAGGGAGATGCCCCGAAACCCCGCTTCAGCTTTAAGCAGTTCAAAGCATGGGGACCGCTTACTTTCTCAGGCACCGAAGGACCGACTGCCATGTTCCATTGGTTTGACTATCGAGGTCACATTCCGCCAGAGCGGATGTCCCGAGGCTTTGCGCACTATCAACGCCACCGGCGTGTTTCAATCAAGGGCTCTCGACTGGTGGACAGCCGAGCGCAACAGGCTGGGAATGACGAAGCTTACGGACTCACTTGGGAGGAACTTAAGGAAATTATGATCAAGGAATTCTGTCCTCCCTACGAGATCCAGAAGTTGGAGAACGAATTATGGAATATCAAGCAAGATGGTCCTGATAATGATGGCCTCACTGCTCGCTTCAAACAGTTGAGCATCATCTGTCCCGGTCAAGTGGATACGACCGAGAAAGCAATCAAGAAGTACCTCAACGCTCTGCCCGATTGCGTCGCTGACTTTGTGCAAGCAGCACACCCTGCTACTATCGAGGAGACCTACCAGTTAGCCGCCGAGATTAATGACAAATGAGTTCAGTCTGGTTACTTTAAAAGAAGCAAGGTCGCGAATCAGGCCGTTACCGAACCAGTAGCTCCTACTACCGAACAGCCCCGAGAGCCAAAGAACAGTCGCCGTGGTCGCAAAAGGGAAAACCCGAGCAAGAACTTTGCTCTTACTACTCCGGCGAAGCCTCAGCCACTCCAGTCAGCAGCACCAAACGCACCGCCAGCAAAGCGTGCGTACACTGGCCCGCATCCCTTGTGCTCAAAGTGCACTTATCATCATGCCGTTGGTGGCAATTGCCGTTTTTGCACAAACTGCAACATCTACGGCCACTTTACAGTTAGCTGCCGTAGTGGTACTCGTCAGCCAGCTCCTCAGGCCTCTGCAGCACCAGCTTTACCAGCTCCTCCCCAGGCCAATCAACAACAAGCCCCGAAGGCACGTGCTCGTTACGCGTGCGGTGATCCGAACCACTTTGCCAATGTCTGCCCAAACCGTACTGTCAAACCAGAGCCGCAGCAACAGCAGCCCCAGCAGTAGCCACCACCGCAGGCTCAACAGCAACAACAAGCTGCGCGTGGAAGAGCTTTCAACCTGAATCACCGCCAGGTCCAGAATGACAACAATGTTGTCAATGGTACGTTCCTCGTAAATGGTATTTATACTTCATGTTTATTTGATACTGGCACCGATAATTGTTTTGTATCGTTAGAATTCGAAAAGGTTTTAAAATGTAAGCGCGCTAAACTCCCAAAGACTTTAGATGTGGAAGTCGCACCGTTACCGTCAATTTCGTCTTACGTGGTTGTTCTCTCGATCTCAACAACCATGTCTTCTCGATCAATATCATACCTGTGTAGTTTGGTAGCTTTGATATCATAAGAGGTATGGATTTTCTTCGTGAGAATCATGCTGAAGTTGTTTGTTTCGATAAAATGATTCGTTTTCCTCTCCTAAACGGTGATCAACTCCATGTTTCCTCGCCCACATTGTGAACCCGGAGAAAGAAAAGAAGACTTATAAAGACGTTCCTGTTGTTTGTGAATTTCCTAAAGTCTTTCCCGATGATTTACCGGCTTACCCCTTACTCGAGATGTTGAATTTTGTATCGATTTAGTTCCCGGTGCTACTCCTGTTGCTAAAGCTCCTTATCGCCTTGCACCATCCGAAATGCGCGAGCTATCAAGCCAACTTCAAGAGCTTCTTGATAAAGGTTTCATATGCCCGAGCACTTCGCCATGGGGCCCACCCGTCCTTTTCGTGAAAAAGAAGGATGGATCGTTCCGAATGTGCTTCAATTATCGTGAACTTAACAAGCTCACGATAAAGAATCGTTATCCTCTTCCTCGTATCGATGACTTATTTGATCAGCTTCAAGGTGCTACTTGTTTTTCTAAGATCGACCTTCGTTCCGGCTATCATCAGTTACACGTGTTGGAAGAAGACATTCCGAAAACCGCCTTTCGTACTCGTTATGGCCATTTCGAATTCGTGGTCATGCCTTTTAGTCTTACCAACGTACCCGCGGTCTTCATGGATTTGATCAACCGTATGTGTAAAGCTTTCTTAGATCGTTTCGTTATTGTTTTCATCGATGATATCCTCATCTATTCGAAGTCGAGAGACGAACACACGCGCCATCTCCGTTTAGTCCTCGAACTTCTTCAAGGTAATCGCCTTTATGCTAAATTTTCAAAGTGTGAATTCTGGCTCGAAGAAGTCCAATTTCTCGGCCACATCGTTAATAGTCAAGGAATTCACGTCGACCCTGCAAAGATTGAAGCCGTCAAGAATTGGATTACGCCGAAGAATGCATCCGAAATCCGGTCATTTCTTGGATTGGCGGGCTACTACTGTCGATTCATCGCCGACTTCTCGAAAATCATCGTTCCGCTTACTGCTTTAACTCATAAAGACAAACCTTTTGTTTGGGATTCTAAACAAGAGGAAGCTTTTCAAACGCTCAAGCGTATGCTAACGCTCTCGTTCTCGCCTTACCTGACGGAAACGACGATTTTGTTGTTTACCGCGATGCCTCTAATCTTGGCCTTGGTTGTGTCCTTATGCAACGAGACAAGGTTATCGCGTATGCGTCTCGACAACTCAAGATCCACGAGAAAAACTACACAACCCACAATCTCGAACTCGGTGCAGTTGTTTTTGCATTAAAGATATGGCGACACTACCTTTACGGTACAAAGTGTACAGTCTTCACCGACCATAAGAGCTTACAACATATCTTTAATCAAAAAGAACTAAACATGCGACAACGTCGATGGGTTGAACTTCTCAACGATTACGATTGCGAGATACGCTACCATCCCGGCAAAGCAAACGTCGTCGCCGATGCTCTAAGTCGACGAAGCTATATGTATAGTGTTCGTGACTCTCAAGCTTTGAATGATCTCGAAATCATGATTCGCTCCGCTCAATTCGCTTGTTTTAACGAGAATACTTTGGAAGGAGAAATGAAATGTGGTGCCGAAACTCAGCTCGTATCTAAGCCTAATGGTATTTATTACTATCTCAATCGCATTTGGATTCCCAGTCGTGCTAATATTCGAAAGTTGCTAATGACCAAAGCTCGTAAATCTCGATATTCTATTCATCCCGGTGCCGACAAGATGTACCAGGATCTTCGTCCTGTGTATTGGTGGCCGGGCATGCAGAAGGATATCGCCGTTTACGTCTCAAAGTGCTTAACTTGTTCGAAAGTTAAAGCCGAACATCAAAGGCCCTCTGGCTTACTCGAACAACCCGAAATCCCGATGTGGAAGTGGGAGAGTATAGCTATGGACTTCGTTACGAAACTTCCTCGCACTTCATCTGGTCACGATAGCATTTGGGTTTTTGTTGATCGTCTTACTAAATCGGCACACTTTATAGGTAGAACGATTAGCACGAATCTATACTGACGAAGTCATATGTCGACACGGGACGCCTCGTGACATCATTTCTGACCGCGACGGTCGCTTTACCTCGCGTCTCTGGGAGACCTTTCAATCCGCTCTCGGTACTACTCTCAATCTCAGTACCGCTTTTCACCCTCAAACCGACGGTCAGACTGAGCGCACGATCCGCACCCTCGAAGACATGCTTCGTGCGTGCATCATAGATTTCGGTAGTAACTGGGATACACATTTACCTTTAATCGAATTCTCGTACAATAATAGTTATCATACCAGCATTCAAATGGCTCCTTTTGAGGCATTGTATGGAAGAAATTGTCGATCGCCTATTGCATGCACGAGATCGGAGAAGCACAAATCACAGGTCCCGAGCTAATTCAAGAAACGACGGACAAGATCCTCCAGATCAGAGACAATCTCTTGAAAGCTTGGAGTCGACAAAAGAGTTATGCCGATAAACGCCGCAAGCCCCTGCAGTTCGAAGTGGGTGATCACGTTCTCCTAAAGGTTGCACCTTGGAAGGGAGTGGTACGCTTTGGGAAGAAAGGAAAGCTAGCGCCTCAATATGTAGGATCCTTTAAGATTCTGGAAAGGATCGGCAAAGTGGCCTACCGACTCGAACTACCGAAGGAACTCAACAACGTACATCCGACTTTCCACATGTCTAACCTCAAAAAGTGCCAAGCCGAAGAGAATCTCCATGTATCTCTCGAAGGTCTGCAAATCAACGAGACTCTCCATTTCGTGGAAAGGCCTGTGGAAATCATGGACCGAGAGACCAAGAAACTCCGACGCTCTCGCATCCCTATCGTGAAGGTCCGATGGGAAGGCAAACGCGGCGCCGAGTTCACTTGGGAATTGTAAAGTGACATGAAGGCCAAGTACCCGTATCTATTTGTTACAGCTACTATTTGAATTTCGGGACAAAATTCCCTAAAGTAGGGGAGACTGTAACAACTCGGAAATTCGTTGTTATCTATCCTTTGTAAATCCGAGATTCGCTTATTAATGAAGTTTATGTTAACTAATTATGATTATGTATGATATAACGCATCTAATCTCTTATTAAATCGCATCGCTAATCTCATCGTATCGCAACTCGTAGTTAATTATGTGGTTTTATGTTATTTATGTGTTGTGTGAGTTTATGGTTATGATTACGCTCGCTATCGCATCGCCCTCGCAAGCTCAAATCACTAAATCGCACTATTACTTATTCCCAAGTTCGCTCAAACTTGTACAAATATGTACAAGTTCGGCCAAACTTAACTCAAACCTTGCAAACATCTCACAAGTTCGGCCGAACTTGACTCCACCAGCCCTCATTTTTGCCTTCACCTATAAATACTCAGCTCTGTCCTCTCATTTGAACATGCTGCAACTTCGCCCAGAGCTCCCGAAACCCAAAACCCTCTGTTTCTAAGTAAGAATTAACCCGATTTCAACTACAATGATGTTCAACAACGTTTTACAACGATTTTGCATAAGGCATTGCCTTTGTTTTCATCAAATCTTCTCTGTTTACGAAAATCTTCATCTTTTTCCATAAAACTTCTGTTTTTCACTCAGATTTATACTTAGATCTGAGCAAAACCTTTAAAGTAATGATTTTCACACAATATTCGGACTAATGACGTACGTTTCGTTCACTTTTGAGTGAAACGAGGCGTTGTCGAAGCTAAATCTCAGATCCGGAAGCACAAGGATGAAATCGTCACTTTACACAAGCTGGACTAACCCGTACGAACCTTCAAGTTCGCCCGGATTAGCTCGAGTTTCTGTAAAATGGTTAAGTTCGCTCCAAAAGACCTCTCCAGCCTAAGTTTTACTCAGTGGCTTAAGGTTGGAGGGATGGGCACTCGATTTCCTCAGCAAACGACGAAAAAACGCAAGATTTTAGAACCGAAAACATCAAGTTCGCTCGAGATTTAACTGATTTTGTGCAGGACTTTAGTCAAGTTCGCTCAAACTTGCCCTGGGAGGGTCAAGTTCTGCCAAACTTGAGTAAAACTCATCCAAACCTCAGCAGGAAACCCTCAAGTTCGCTCAAACTTGCGAAGTCTCTCAGGAAACTTCACAAGTTCGGCCGAACTTGTCAGACCATTAATCTGAAGTTCGCCCGAACTTGTCAAGGTTCCTTGAGAAACTTGCAAGTTCGCCCGAACTTGATTCACAACTCACCAAATCTCACAAGTTCGCTCGAACTTGTATGTTTACATACAAGTTCGGCCGAACTTGGCTATTGTTCAATCCAAACTTAACCGTTTCAGCATTTCGTAAGACTAATGCACTTCTGTTCGTTTACAGGCTGATCCGGCGCTCTCCGCAACTCCCCTCAGATCCCTAATCTTACCTAAACGCAACTCCCTCAGATCCCATTTTCGCTTTAATGCACTTTTTGGGTGTTACATACGTTCCTCTATCAAAACCACTTTACAAATCAAACTGTTTATCACACGCGAATAATCTGATTGTGTATGCTCAATACGTGATACTAGAAACATGTGACTAGGACTTATTTTTGTTAACTTGCCTCCTTAGCTAGTATGGTACTATAGTGTGGCTTACACCCGACGGTGTCTAGTTAGGATGGACGCGCAAGCCGTCTCACGGTAGTTAGCATGAGAAATGAGCCTATTTTGTATGATGTGTTTTGGTGTATCATGATATGTAGTTAGATTATTTCGCGAACGCTTTCTCGATTATGCTAGTAGTACTTAAACCTGTGTGCTCACCTTTACTTAATTGTATTGACTTGTATTTTAACGTATGTAACAGGTTGAGGATTAGCTTGGATGCTTGAATTTAGTATTGCTTAGTTTGTTTTGTTATGTTTTAGTTCTAAGTGTAATAAATCTAGGGAAGATCGGATCAGATGTTGTATTTGAGAGATTTTTGTTGAATTGTAATGGTTGTTTGAAGATTGTATGAGTTTGATAGTATGGGATATTAAATGTTGATTATTGTCTTTGAATTAATTGTTACGGAATCTCTTGATCAATCTGATTCGCATAGTGCCACTACCCCGATGATTCCCTCATCGGTTGGGGTGTGACACCAGGTATCACCTAATCTCATACCCACCCATATCCGTCGGGCCTCAGGTATACTCATCCTATATGTTTCGGGTATGTCCGTCGAGCTCGGGTTTTATCGCCATCCTTATGTATTGGGTAAGATAAAAACAAATGAGTCTGAACATACTAAATGTGATAAATGAAGAAGGTTTTTTTTATTTTTTTTCATCTAATTAAGCATTATATTTAGTTGAAAAATGTAAAAAAGTAATAATTTTTTTTATGTATATATATACTCTAGTAGAGTAATTATGTTTAATAATCTAGAGTGGTTAAATAATTACTCTACTAGTGTAAATACAAAAAAAACTAATTAGATATAGGAATCAAATACGTGCTTTAAAGCTAGGAAAAAAATTCAAAAAAAAATCTTCATTCATTTTTCAAAGTTTAGTATATTATCTTACCCATAATAAATCAGTTGTTCAAAAAATATATATTACTATTGTATTTATATGTATAAGCACAGATAATACAAGTCATGTCCAATATAACTTTTATGGACAAGCAGGTTATAGGGTTGCACCAACATAAATTTAAGTTTCATAACCTATTCACCTTTTCCTATTTTAAATTTTATAAAACCAAATTCTATTATTTAAACCATGAGTTTGTATCCATTTAAGAGAATATATTATGTACGGTTATTATTACATTTTTCTTTCGTTAGTCAGTTAATAATAGAGAGTGGGAGTTTTCCGTACTATACGTTGTAAGAATTCGGTTGGTGTCTTGAGAATTTGGTCCAACGGTAAAGAGGTCTGCCCATTCTAGTGGAGACGCATGGTCGATATTCGCTTTTGCCATTTTTGACGGACATCTGGGTGAATGGACGAATGGGCTTTAATCCCGGTTCGAACCTGACGGGGGACGAGAGTTTACAGAATACATCCGGTTCACGCGCATCAGGGGGTACGGTTTCACGGCGGTCGAGGAGTCGACCTTGAACATAGCTCCGAGCATGATGGGTTTACACGTAAGTTTTTTTGCCGTTAAAAAAAAGAATTCGGTTGGTATTGATATCGGTCGGTTATTATACCGGCGCTTTCTATAACAAAAAAAAGAAGATAACCCAAGAAACAAAGTCTTTATATTCCCAAGACGATATCTATATGTGTTTTACATTGATCAAAACAACAAAAAAAAGTTATGGTACCAACTCTGATAGTTTCGATACCGGTGCCGTTGTTTTTAGGTTGAAATCGGTTCGGCACATCACAATATCGGCCGGTACGACACGGACTCCCGCTACAACTTACGTTACCGAAAAAGTACTTTATCGGTTTGAGCAAAATTTAGTGTTTACCTATCACCTAATACCTAATGATCTAGTGATATAGTGTTTACCTCACATAAAAGAAAATTACAGATTATATCCTTTCAAATTAAATGCTAGATTAAATAGTATTTAGATGTAAAAAAACATTGTTAAACAAACTTATATGATAATACATTGTTATTGTTAAACAAACTTATATGATAATACATTGTTTCTTTTATCGCGATAAAAGTTTATTGTTTGGTAGGAACTTTTTTATGTAATTTGAAATTAAAAAACTAAAAGTTTGAGACACTTAATTAAAAGTTATATGTATTTACCGACCAGCTACCAACGAAATTTATCAAGGATCACCAATATCAGCGATGAATTACCGATGAATTACCGAACTGAGGTTAATGGCGGTTACAATGCTCTGTTGTTAAATTTTTTAAAATTTTATAAAAATAAAATAAATATCAATGTTGGTTTTCTGTAAATGTAATAACACATTCCTTCTTGTTCTCGCATCTGCAGCCGTCGGTTACAAAAGTTCTGGATGAGGTTAAGTCGCTTGCTTTCCTTTGGATTAAAAATCGATCGAAAGATACATCGATTACTTGGGAAACTTGGAGCAGATTTGATTTTTTCGATTAGGTTGCTCTGTTTTGGTCTTTCAGTTTGGTGTAACGATCCGTTGTGTTTCTTGTAATTTTGGTGCCTAGTTCCTTGCTAGGATTTTCAATAAATATTTTTGTCGGCCGTTCAGAAAAAAATAACACATTCCAGATAGAGTAAGCTGCTAAAATTGTCACTGAGGTTTGTTCAAGTTTGTCACTTTAGTCCAAAACTCAAACCTTTTGGATCTGAGTCCCTGTGGTTTCAATTTTGTTGCCATTTTCATACAAAAATAAAATTTGGTCAGATTTTTCAATTAACATCCAACTTTTTTTTGTCTTTTCCTCCCTTTTAGTGAAATGTAAAATGGTCAAATTTTTTTAATTTTTTATAATAAAACGTTTAAAAGACCATTTTTGCCATTTATTAAAAGGGAGGAAAAAGACAATATCAGCGATATCAAGGATCACCAATATCAGCAATGAATTACCGAACTGAGGTTAATGGCGGTTACGATGCTCTGTTGTTAATTTTTTTAAAATTTTTTAAAATAACATAAATATCAATGTTGGTTTTCGGTAAATGTAATAACACATTCCAGATAGAATAAACTGCTAAATTTGTCCCTGAGGTTTGTTCAAGTTTGTCACTTTAGTTCAAAACTCAAACCGTTTGAATCTGGGTCCCTATGGTTTCAATTTTGTTGCCATTTTCATACAAAAGCAAAATTTGGTCAGATATTTCAATTAACATCCAACTTTTTTGCCTTTTCCTCCAATTTAGTGAAAGGTAAAATGATCAAATTTTTTTAATTTGTTATAATAAAACGTTAAAAAACCATTTTGCCATTTATTAAAAGGAAGGAAAAAAATAAAAAGAACCGAATATTAACTGAAAAATCTGACCAGATTTGGATTTTGAATGAAAATGACAACAAAATTGAAACCATAGAGAACTAGATTCAAAAGGTTTGAGTTTTGAAATAAAGTAAAAAAAGTGATCAAACCTTAAGGACCATTTTGACAGTTTACTCTTTAGATAAGTTAAACTATGCCATTAACTAAAAAAATAAATCTCATTTTAAGAGAAGTTTGTAGGACATGGGTGACAATTATAATAAAAATTATATTAATAAAAAATAGTAAAGATACTCTATTTACACATTTGGGAAATTGTAGTACATGACCGTATACAAATTCAAACGAAAATTAAATATGAACTACAACATATTTAATAGAAAAATCGATTCAAACCAATATCTTCAAAAGATAAAGTCTTCAACTTGATCTTTAGGAACATATTCTTGTAGTCTCCTTAGCAAGATCTTCAAAAGATAGAGTAATCAACTTTGTGCTCGAACAAGGTCTTCTTGTAGTATCCCTTGCTGCAAGAAAGAACAAACGATGTTGACGGTTGTGGCTGAGGCACGTGTTCAACACGCTTCCCTTAAAACAGATTTCACACCTCTACTAAAGACGACGCGTCTGTCTCCCAGGGTACAACAGCCGAAGCAGTCTGTACTGCCGGAGAAGGCCACGCGCCCGAGGTTACACCGGGTAAAATCATAGTGTTAGAAATTTAGGAAACTTAGAATAGAAATGAAGTTGAATCGTTTAGAGAAACTTATCTCTATATGTTCCCAACATATGGGTCATCAAGTACTTCCTCTCCAAGAACTCTTTATGCATACATGTTTCTTTCTTGTATCTAGCTACATCAAAAGAGGCATATGGCCTACTAAGTATGCAAGAGTCATGGATGGTGAAAAGTCCAACATAATTAGAGACATAATTTTGTCATAAAAGAAACTCTACTCAAGAGTTGTCATCAATACACCACATGAAAAGTTTATTATACTAATAGAAAATTAAACAAGTGACATAAATAACTCTACTCAAGAGTTTGTCACTATATGTAGAATTTAATATGAAAATCTCAATAAATTTCTTCCATTCATCACATTTAAAAAATTTTCAACAATCCCCCACATGAATGGAGATTGATCAAAACACATAAAATTTCCAATGCAGCCTCGACAGTTGCGTATTGCCGGATAAGTAGGTGTTCCCTATGAACTTTCCGTTGTGAAGCATACTTAGCCTCCTAGCGATTTATAGACGATATGTCCTTGAACAAACCCCATTTGTGTAAACGACAATACACTTCACACAATACTCTTCTTAGTCGGGTCATCCCCTCATAGTCGTGTCCAATAATGGTCGTGGAACACTTTCCTGGTTCTGCGAGAGCTTTAGGAATTGTGCCCCCAATTCCATCGAAGCGACCCCACTTCTCTCTAACACAGGTGATTCTCCTTAAATCATTAAAAACATCGTGGTTACCATGATTACGCAAAATCGTTTACCACATAATATGCTTAGCCTCACAGTTTGTCACTGAATTTTATAGGAATGAACTAGGACGTATTTAAACACCCTTTTCTTGTTTAGGAGGTATATATAATTATATATACTAACTTATGCATATCAGCTATGCCCCCACAGTAACCACCCTTGGGCATATGAATTTGTTGTTCTATTGAACTTAGATCTTGAGATCTCCAGTCAACTAAGTTAGGTTTCCTTCACACACCTTTTTTCCATGGGCTTTAGTCTCATTCCACAACTTGATCTCTACTAAACCCCCCGGTTGTTGGATCCATAACATTATCTTTGTCTAGTCACTACAAATAACTTACTTATTTGAGATCAGTTGTCATGATGTGTTCTTAACCCGCAAGTTAATTTTGCATATTGTCAACTTCTAAGACTATAACCTCATGGCCATCTGAATCTGGTTATAATATGTCTTTGTAAGATACGCGTATCACTTAAGGTAAACACATCTCTATTATGCACTACGACCTTTGTGTCCTTCACTTAGTCATCTGTTTGCAATGTTAGATTGGATTACAAAATCCTTATTACCAAAATTTTATGATACAAATGCAAGACACCCCCACATTTAAGTGTTATTGGATAACATCCATATGAGGTAAAGAAAAAACCATTTCTACACACCCTTAGAGGGTTGTTTCTTAAATGGCTCATCTCCCCACATTTCTTGTCATTTGATCTACACTTTCGTAACTTTACTTATGATGACGTTTATACAAATGACTGAACAAGATCAACCTCATTGTATCAGTGAATTCAACTCATATTGAATTAGCTTACATAAGCTTCCGAGCTGACCAAAACAACACATGCCATTGTCATAAGTTTGTCATCAACTTAGAATAATTCTTATTTAACATCTAGAATAAGCCAAGACAATGAATTGTTCTCATTATCTTTTCGAACAAACTCTTCATAAGTTACATGTCTTTTCCTTATAATGAATGAAAAATTCTCCCTCAACTTTGTCTATACACAAATTCTTTTTGTGTTTATACACATTTGAATGTTTAGAGTTAATTAGTCTCCATCAAGACCCATAATTAACCAAGTACTAGTCTAGCATGCTTTAGACTACAATACTTTAGAATGTGAACAGAAGATGCATCATTCTGATTCTTCAGAGCCCCAAGGATATTATGATATCACTTTGCAACATTCATCCTTTATTAAGACAAAATAATGAGACTTACTCATAATCCTAAAACATAATGAGACCCATATGTTGGGAACATATAGAGATAAGTTTCTCTAAACGATTCAACTTCATTTCTATTCTAAGTTTCCAAATTTTCTAACAAAGTTATATACAAAATATGTTTTATGATTAATACACAAGAGACAAAGCTAGCCAAATAGCGGGACTGGAGTGTCCTCGGGTGGTGACTATTGATCCTGATAGCAGTCTTCAATAGTTGTTGAGTAGTTCTTGAAACAAAAGTCATTTAAATAAATTACGTTATACATGTCACTCATTATACACACTAATATTTATATTAAAAATGAAACACTGTGTATCAATAAATTAAAGAATATAAAATGTTATTTAGATTGAGACAGATGCTAATTTAAATAAATTAGGATTGAGACCCGCCCACGTTGTGGCGCGGGTAAATCGGAACCATTGAATGGATTAGTCTAAACATTATATGATGCATTAACCATATGAAAACACGCATTTCAACGTAACCAGATGAACTCAATGTAACTTGTATAAGCATTGTGATTAGATCAAACGTAAAGTAAATCAAATTTATATAGAATAATCGTAACGTATTATATATGACCCAACTCATAAATAGAAAACATAACGGGTATGAAGGAAAATCTGACACATGTAACAAAAGAAATTAATTAGAGCTTTCAAAAAAGGGTAAAAAAGAAACCATAATTTGACTCCACTAGGTTCGAAACAAACTTTACGAAACATACATAAAATAAACACGAAAACATATTAAACCGAAACATACAAACGGTTTCTTTAAACAAAAACATGTTATACTTTACCCGAGTCGTTTATAAAAAAGTTTACGTCAAACAGTAGAACAAATCATATTTATACCTACCCGTACATAAAATATGCATGTAAAAAATAGTTTTTAAGTAAAGGAGGTATAGGGGTAAACGGAAACAAACTATTAGTAAAAAATTTAGTAGGTTAAAATCTTTCGTAAAGCTGTGCAAAGTAGCACCAATGTCACACCGGCATTGAATCTCAACATCGGAAAAACTCGTAAAAATAAAATAAATAAAATGGAAAAAAATTACACCAAACGTAAAGTAGATTTAAAATCGTGAACCACGCACACCCGTTACAGTGTGTTAATGCGAAGAAATTAAATAGAAACGTAAAACATAGAAAACAATAACTTAGTCGATCTAGGACCCGCCCGTTGCAGCGAACTTGTCAAAAGGGGAAAAATGAACACGTTGCAACGGGCCTGTTAATTGTGAAAAAATAGAGCAAAAAACATTGAACCTCACATGCATGCTGCGGCGTGTTAACTCGCAAAATTTAGAACGAAACGTAAAACGAAAAACTTCGAAAGGTAAAAAGTATGGGGACCAAAGTTGAAAATACTATGTTGGGTTAAATTATAAAAGATGAAAAACTTTGGGTTAAAAGAAAAAAATTTAATAAGGGTTAAAATACAAATTATGAAAATGTTTGGGTTAAAATTGAAAAATCAAAGTTTTTTTTTGGAAAACACCCTAAGCTTAGGTTACAACACTCAATGCAAGAAAAACTTGCAAATTTATAATATGGAAATTAGCACTGTTAATCAGTTTCCATACTAACATCATAAAAATCTGTTTTTTTACAACGTAATACTACCTCGAATACTCGAGTGAGTCTTCCTGAAATGGGATGTCGATCGTTCATACTGATTTTGACGCTCCGGCCTGACCCATTCAAAAGCACTATCAAGAAGGAAATCCACCGCTGTAAAAAAACACCCATTAAATCAGGTTTGAACTTAAAACCTTAAAGATCCCAAGCTCTTACCATAACCCTCATGTCATTAGACTAGAAGGCCAATTGCATCACAAAAAGATTTTTAAAAATGTATCTATGTAGATCTTGTTGCCGGTTGGAAGCTTAACAATGTTGTGCTCGTGATATTCTATCTGTTTTTGATGTTAGTTGAAACAATTTTTAAAAGTAGAAAAAGCTTCAAAATGAAGATGCAAAGTATGTCTTGTGGTTTGGAGGTCATAAAGAGCAACCAAAGCTTTATAAAAGTTTGATCCAACTTTATTATTTTCCAATTGTCACATGCGGGTTAGGTTTGCCCAAAAAGTTTGTGGCTCAGAACTCATTTTGGACCAAAACACACATTAGTGTGTGTTTTGAGTTGTTAACTTTCTTTTGGTCGACCAGAACAGAGCAAAAGGGCGGGAGAAAGCTCTAAGAACCCTAAATTCATCAATTCATCAAAAAGGAAATCAGAGTTAGAACTCTTGCATGAGCATAAATTAACGATCATCTAAGCAAAAGGGATCATAAGGTATGTTGAATTTTGATGTTTGGTGATTTATGAAATTACATGAACATCACAAGCTCTAAATTAAGCATAATTGCGAATGTTATGACAAAATTTGAGATGTATATAAGTTTAGGAACAAACCATTGATGAAAAATTTGTAATCAGATACTATGATTTAGGTGTTTAAATGATTAACCATATTTATGCCAAATGGGTTTTTATGAGTATGATGAACACACAAATTGTGATATTGAAATTGTTGTATTTGGTGTTAATATGTTAGATTCTAGATGTTAATTTCACATTCTAGACATAGAGGCTTGAAAGGATGTTAATACGTGATTAATAGCTAAATCATAAACTTGATAAGAGTAGTATGAAAATCTTGCCCACAAGGTGCTTGATGTAAAAGAGATTTTGACAAGTTACATGTCATATGTTATATTATCGGTTCTAAACGATAAATTGGATTGAACTCTATAGGCAAAACGGGCGAAACATCAAGTGGTTAAGTCGGAGCGGATATGCATTTGAAAGGAAAGCTCTAAGGTACATGGCTTTATGCTTCGTAGAATTTTCTTGTTTGTTTTGTATAAACATATGTTGATTATTTAATGCAATACTTGTGAAATGTGGTTTATTCATATGCGATAGATTTCGCACGAATGAACTGGGTGATGAGTAAATGAATTAATGAGAAGTTTGGATGTCAAAATGATGGATTTCACTAAAACATCCAAACGAGTCAAAATGGTGAAATGAAGAAAGGATTGGTTGAATAAAAGCGATGGATTTCGCTAAGACAACCAAACGGGTCAAAATGATTAAATGAATAAAGGTTTGGTTGAATAAAGGCGATGGATTTCGTTAAGACAACCAAACGGGTCAAAATGATTAAATGAATAAAGGTTTCGTTGAATAAAAGCGACGGATTTCGCTAAGACAACCTAACGGGTGAAAATGATGAAATGAATAAAGGTTTGGTTGAATAAAAGTGATGGATTTCTCTAAGACAACCAAACGGGTCAAAATGATGTCTTAACGCATACCAGAATGGATGCGTGAATGATCATTTTGGTTTGAACCCAGAAAAAGGGTAAAACTAGAAATAAGCGTAAACCGAGTAACGGGAACGCGAATTATAAGTTTAAGGACTCGGGAAAAAGTCATAATTGACTAATAGCGAATTCGTGAAAAAGAATTCAGAAGTAAGTTCAACGATCATAAAGTTGAACGGAGTGGTTATGTGTGATTGCTTATCGAATAACGGATACGGAAAATACAAGGAAATTAACCCGGATAGTGAGGAACATCATAAAAATGATGTTCTTGCGAGAAGAATGTGAAACTATAAGCTTGTTAGCTTACTTTTGCAAACGGGTCAAATATTCGGTTATTTAAAAGAGAACTCATAACCTAAAAAAATAAAATTCATGAATCCAAATTGTGGGTCTATGAGCTAAGAATGTGGGAAAATGTTTTACGATCATTTAGAAACAAATTTCAAGTGAAACGGATAAGTAACGAAAAAGATACGCAAGTTTTAGTAAAAAAAGAGAGAAAAGCTGCAGACTGAACCGTAGCCTACGGTTGGAACCGTAAGCTACGGTTGGGCTTTTCTGCCCAGATTAGAAGTGATGAACCGTAAGCTACGGTTCCAACCGTAGTTTACGGCGGGTATTGTTAAAAATTTTTATTTTTGTTTGTTGAGTTATTAATGTAATCAAATTACATTTTGGCATTATAAAGCTAATAGTTAACATTGTTAAATGTTATTTAGGTAATCATTATAAAGTATTGGATGCGATCAAGCTACATGAAGAACCGAACACAAACGACAATCTAGTTTCCGCGTTTAGTATAAATCTTTTGGGAATCTAAACATCGTTAACCCTTTAAATGTTTCCAAATACGTATGAAGTTTTAAAAAACTTCAACTTTTGTATATGTTAAGTGTTTACAATATCAATATGATGTAAATCAATGCTAACTTGTGTAGATTATTTTATATATAATAAGTACGGGTCTTACAACATTATAATATATTACAAAAAACTGATTATTACATGTATTTAGGCTTGTAATTTAATATTTATGACATATTTGAAGGTTGATTACCATGCTAATGAATTAATACTGTATCTCTTTATAATTTAAAATATATTTTGTGTTGTTGAACTTGATTTTGGCTTGTAATGCATTAGGTTAAACTTATTTTGGATTTGTTCTTTTTAATAGGCTACTAAGTTTTGAGAGTTATGTATTGATTTTTCTTTTTTAAAATCAAGCTAAACCAAGCCGAGCCAACTCAGGCTTAGATGTTCAGCTCAGTTTCAAATCCAAGCCAAGCCGATCTAGCTTAGTTTATAATTGAGTCGAGCTCGAGCTTGCCCTGGCTTAGCTCATGAACAATACTAACGAGGGTTGCCATATATACAAAATCTATAAGAAAGATTACTTTTACATAAAATTTGTATCTACAAATTAACATACACACACACAATATATACATATATAGGATTCGGTTTAAGGAGGAACTACTAACAGTTGCGAGAACTGTAGGAACTCCTCCCATCCAATAAAATTTTAACACATCACCTATAATCAATTTAATTCAAAAGGATATTTCAGTATTTTTCTCTCAATATCGCATCCCCCTCTCTTATCCATAAAACACATCACCTCATCACCTATGTGTCTGACATAATAACATCTCTCTCTCATTTCATCTCTTTTATACTTTGTACATTTAAAATTGGGAAAAATTGTAACATCCGTAAAAAACTGGGTTAACCAAACCCGCTTCGTTTATTAACCGAACATCCAGTTAAAAATTTCGTTGCGTATTTAATGCTCAAATTAATTTTATACAATACATAATTAATAAATATATTAGAATTTAAAATCTATAATTGAAAATTTATAATAAATAATAAAATAAAAATAAATTGCTGATGCCGGGTTTCGAAACCGGGTCAGCCGGATAAAACCTCCAAGATTTAACACACATACATTCAACCACTCCGCCACTTGTGTTATTTGTTGATAATACTGAAACAATTAATACTTAATAAAAAACTCGAAACTCAAAACCAGCACGCCCAAATCCGCAGACGCCGGAAAATACGCGAAATTTCGACGGTTTCCTTTGACTCCGGAATCAAGCAAGTATAACGGATGATAAACGTCGGTTATAACCGAAAACTCGATTCAATTTCATTCATGAACCGTGAATTTCATAACCGAAAACTTGAAATCACAGATACTTAAAAATACCTTCAGTCAGGAAAACCCAACTCGCTTATTCACTCGAATCAGCTCTCAACACACTCGCTAACCTCCCTACAAGTCCCTAATCGGCAAGAACAACTCGCCGGAAACTTTCTGCAACTCGCCGGAAAACCGAACCCATTGCATCACTGTGCCTTACTCTAAAAACAGAACATCTAGAGCTCATACCGAAGCCACCCACACTCACCTCAAGCTTCCTGAAGACCCTCTGCCGCAAGATACACGTCGCCGGAATAACCTGCTGTCATCGGAATCTCGCCGGCGAAACAGGGGATCTCTGTCGGTATACCTTATACCTAATCTCTCTCATTGTTATTAATCTCATATGTAGTTAATTACAATTTACTAAGGAAACTGATTAATTTATCGAAACAGTCGGGATTTGGTTTCTGGGTAATGTTTACAAAGAAGATGAAGTTTTGGATTGTATATATGTAATATAAAACAAGTTATATAAACGGGTTAGACACACAGTCCAGCGGTGGACTGTGTGCAAACAACTAACACACGTCTCGAGTTCGATCCTTGACACAATCTCATCCTCTGTAATAAAAACGTTTCCTTTTTAAACTGAACCGGATCAACTCGCAGAGAGATGTTAAGTTTACTAAAAATCAGTATATTAACCAGGTTAGACACACAGTCCAGCGGTGGACTGTGTGCAACACTAAACCACAGGTCCCGGGTTCGAGACCTGTTGAGGGCACCGGTCTGATATAATTAAATCCTTTTTAAAATAAATGATTTCGGATTAAATTAAATAGTGTATAAATATAATTAAAAACAGAAATATTTCGGGTTAGACATGTAGCTCAGTTGGTAGAGCTGCGTGCACGCGTACGTGAGGTCTCGGGTTCAAGTCTCACCCAGCGCATACATACACACGGTCCGACCGGTCAACTGGTCAACGGTCAATGGTCAACTGGTCAAAAAGTCAAAAAATTTTATTTATTTATTTTATTCAAAAATCAATTAAAAATACTTAAAAATAATATTTTTAAAGTTAGAAAATTTCCTTGAACTCACAAAAAATTAACCTAACAATCCCATTAAGAACACTAATTGAAAATACTAATCTCAAATAAGAGTTTATTTATTTATCGAACTATTATATTATTATTTAGGATAGTTCCCTTGCCGATTAAATCCGAATTCGTGCGCATTCATCATCAATCCAAGAAACGCACCCACTGTGAGTGAATTCTTGCAAATTCCCCTTTTTATTCATGTTTTGGGGTGTATCATGTGTTGCTTAAACTAATTCGTTTATTCAAACTCGTGCTATACCATATTATGATCTAAACTTAGAATGTAAATATTGTTTGTTGTTATGTATTACATATTGTCAAGTTGTATGCAAAATATTTGTTAGGCCCATCAGTTCCTCGTGGGAGACGAGTTGAACAACGCGTGCCTTAAAACTCATTCATTAGGCCCATCAGTTCGTAGAACAACGCGTGCCTCAAAACTCATTCATTAGGCCCATCAGTTCCTCGTGGGAGACGAGTTGAACAACGCGTGCCTCAAAACAATCTATTGTTGTATGTGTGTGCAATATTTAATATTAAGTGTTTTGTGAATAAATTTACATCTACATTTACTCATATGTGGTTATGCACTTTATTTTATAATCAATTCAATAAACACGTTTAAATGTTTTAATAGGATTCACTCGCCAACTTTTTGTTGACCCAAAAACCATTTTTACACATGATACAGGTGGACAGGATGAAGCAAGGAACACATAGGAAAATGCCTTAGAAGAAAATAATGAAGCCTAGAAAGATGTATAGAACATGTTGTAATTATTTGATTGTATGATCTTCTTTAAAATTGTAATAATAAATATGAAACATTATAATAAATGTCATGAGCTTTGATGAAAACCCAATCATGCCCCGATCACCTATTTCCGCTGCGGGTCGGGGTGTGACAGATTGGTATCAGAGCTTTTGACTATAGGGATATAGGATAGGTTATTAGACCCTTAGAGCCTATACTATAGTTGATTAGATTTTTAATTGTTTATGTGGTTACATGCAAACTCATGATGTTTATTTCTTTCATATTTATTACATACACAAATGCATGCAAACACTTCCAAAATTACATTTTGTGATACATAGTGAATTATACTTACAGTCAAACATACATAATTACATACACATTCATCATGCATATTCCAATGTTCACACATTCAAATCATCTTCATACTTCCATTATTCAAGATTTTGTCGCATTTGTCATTTTTCAAATCTCATCAAAGTGAGTTCTACGACGGGCATGTAGTATCTGTAAGGGTACAAGTACCGGTAGTCGGAACGTCCTGTCTAGGTTGGCATTCGTATAAATCCAATATAACGGACCAGTTTACCTACCTGGGGACTAACGATGAGAGTACGAAGGACCTATTAGTCCAAAGCATGCCACACCAAACGTCGTTCGAACTAACCCCACTTTGAGGTGTCACCGTGTCCACACCTGGATGCACTCCAAACTGCATACGTTACATACATATTTCTCGATTTTCTCCGGGTTTTAGTGTACGTTACCAGGCTAACACATGCGAACCATATGAAAAACCCGGTAATCATGGGGGCCCACATGATTACGAAGGTGAAGTATGGCGGCATGCAAGGCCCAATTACGAGCAAAGCCCAAGACATCCTATGGATGTAGTAGATTTATTATTCTATATTTATTTTATGAATATTCATTCCTAAATACGACACATGATCCCTAAAACATCCAACTCATACTCTTGGTATGTATTCCTTGTAGATTCTAATCTCGCTCGTAGGAAAATGAAATCAGGAAATCCCGCGAGCGCATGGCTGCCCAAATCGCTCAACAAATGGCGGCCGTAATACCCAGCATCGTAGTTCAAGTTCAACAAGCCCTTACCGCTAATCCCGACAACCCAATCAATCAAGTAGATCAAAATGTTATCAACCCTCTCCCAAATACCACTAAATGCACATTCAAGCATTTCAAATCCTGCAACTTTGGAAGCAGCCATGGAGTTAGCTACAGAGCTCACCGAATACCGCATACGGAATAAAGACTTCAAGGAGGAGAAGAAGAAGGATTTAGCATCAACCGAAACCCCAAACTCCACCTAAACCGAATCCTCTTCTCAAACCACTTCTAAGAGGAAACGAGATGGACAAATCTTCGCTGTCACCCAACACAACCAACCAGCTTCACAAGTTGTACCCCTCCAAGCTATCCCAATCACTCAAATAACACCCAACTTAACTTACCCAAATAAGAAACCTTACTTTGGACCTCACCCTCAATGCAACACCGGTTTTTATCACCATCCATGTAACATTTGTAAAAATCGGGTTTTCAAAATCCGCTCCGTTTTGTAATCGAGTATCAAGTTATAAAAGTTACATTGAATATTTATGATTATTTTGAGTTAAAACGATACATAATTAATAAATAAACAAAACTATAAAAATTATATTTGATAAAAAGTTAAAACAAAATAAATAAAAAAATTATGATGCTGCCGGGACTCGAACCCGGGTCAGCCGGTTACAACATCAAAGACTTAACGCACACACACATCACCACTCAGCCACTTGTTTGTTTTCTGTCATCTTTAGGAAACAAATAGGTTTTATGGACTAAGGTAGATCAATCGATTTTACCAATTGTAACTGACATCGGTTATCAAACGCCCAAAGTCGATCTGGATACTCGCGATTCAGCGAGTATAACCGATAAACTGACGATTACAATCAATGCTGCCGTGAATGTAACTTGAATTCGGAAGTGGATCGGTTTAATAATCGAAAGTTTTCAATTCTCGGATTACTTCAATCCTAGACCCTTCCTGCGACTCAAAACACTCTGCAAGACTTTCAATTTCATTTCCGCAACCTTACAGTCCACCGGAGAAGCTTAAATCAACTCGCCGGAAAAAAATCTGCAAGTCGCCGGAAAACCGGGACTCACATCCACACGGTATTTCCTCCGACTCTTTCTGTTTCAATCATGTGATTAATCGGTCACTAACACAACTCCACATCAGAATCGATCCTAGTCAACGTTTGTCGAAAATCTTACCTTCGCCGGAAAACTCCTGAAACTTCCGGAAACACGCCGTGAACTGGTATGATCTTCCAAACTTCTGTTAAACCTTGTTTAAGTGCCTCAACTTCTTAAATAATCGAACAAAGCTGTCAATTGGTTTCAACAGCCGGAGTTCACCTTCAGAACCGACGAACCTCTGCCGGAATTCTGTGAACAACATCAATCGGTACATCTTTTTCCTCAAACCCTCTCCATTCTTTACTTTTAAATTACTTGTAATGTCTGAAAAGCGTATATGCCATGAATCGGTCATAACAGTCGGAATATGTTTTTCTGGGTAAAATCAACGAAGAAGATGAAGACGCAATATAACATAAGATTAATTAAAATTGGTATTTTAAACGGGTTAGACACAAAGTCCAGCGGTGGACTGTGTGCAAAATACACACGCACGTCCCGAGTTCGATTCCTGCTATACGCACTCCTTATGTAATAAAATGCCTTTTTGCTTATAAACTAAACCGGGTTAACTCAGTTAGTTGTTAAGTATAATAAAAACCGAGATAATAACCAGGTTAGACACACAGTCCAGCGGTGGACTGTGTGCAACATTAAGCCATATACGTCGCGCGTTCGAAACCCGTCACTAGCACCGGTCCGTTGAAATAAAATGTTTTTGAAATTAAAAAGAATTTCGGTTAAACTGAATAAGTGTATAAATATAATTAAAAACAAGATTATTTCGGGTTAGACACGTAGCTCAGTTGGTAGAGCTGCGTGCACGCGTACGGGAGGTCTTGGGTTCGAGCCTCACCCAGCGCAAACCATGTCCTGACCGAACCGGTCAACAAGTCAACAGGTTAACGGTCAACGGTCAACGGTCAACGCAAATAAACAATTTTTTTATATTTTTATTTATTTAATTTAATTTAAAAAATCAATTAAAAATACTTAAAAATAACATTTTTAAAGATAGAAAATAGCCTTAAACTCACAAAAATATATCTAAAAATTTCATTAAAATCCTTAATAAAATCCACTCATTTAATATATTTTTTCCGTCATTATTTAGGTTAGTATTTCTCTTTGTTCCGCTCATCTAATTCGTGCGCATCTCACCATCTCTAATCCAACGCACCCAAGGTGAGTGAATCTTTACAAATTCCCCGTTTTAATCACGTTTTGGGGTGTATCATGTGTCTTGATATATATATATTATACTTAAACCATTGTGCATACATCATATCATGAACTAGTGTATTCAGTTTGTTTCTGTTGTGTAGTTATTGTTGGATGCAAGTTTATTATTTTCAGTACATGCAATTTCATAGGCCGCCGCTCCCCATTACATTATGAGCGTTGAGCATGTTCCCCATTTCATTATGAGGTTGAACCTGGCGTGCCCACATACGATCGGCTCCGTTTGATTGAGCCTTGATCGCACAGACATTTTCATTTTCAGTACATGCAATACGATCGGATCCATTTGATTGAGCCTTGATCGCACAGTTTCATTTATGTTATTTACAGTATGATGTTGATATGTTCATGTATGCTGTCATGTGTTAATGTATGTTATATTGTGACTGCTATTTTGCCATTGCTTGATTATTTACATTTGCTCATCTATGATTATGCACAATTTTTCATTGATAAACTAACAATTAATTCATTAATAAATGTTTATCTAATAAGGTTCACTCGCCAACTTATGTTGACCCAAAAACCCCCATTTTACACATGATACAGGTGAACCAGCAGCAGCTAGGAACACATAGGACTTGGACTAGAAGAATAAAACGATTTAGAGTTGGGATTGTTATGTTTGGTTTATTATCTTTGTATTGAATGAACATGTTTGGATTTTTGGAAATGTAACTTTGACTTTATTAAATATGAAACATATTAGTAAATGTCATGAGCTTTGGTGATAACCCAATTATGCCCCGACTCTTATTCCGCTGCGGGTCGGGGTGTGACAGATTGGTATCAGAGCCATGACTATAGGGATATAGGATAGGTTATTAGACCCTTAGAGCCTATACTATAGTCGATTAGAAACTTATAAGATTTTTGTGTGTTACATGCCAAATTTCATGATGTTTATATGTTTTATGTTAAATGTTACATTTGATATTGTGCAAGCATGTTCATAAGTATGTATTATCATATAATGCCTATCATGAGTCGTATACTCATAACATATCACATCCATGAAAGCACACACCACATCATGATTGCTTTTACAATGATTTTCGTGTTTTCAAATCTCATCAAAGTGAGTTCTCATGACGGGTATGTAGTAACTGGAAGGGTACCAGTACCGGTAGTCGGAACGTCCTGTCTAGGCTGGCATTCGTATAAATCCAAAATAAAGGACCAGTTTGTCTACCTGGGGACTAACGATGAGAGTACGAAGTACCTATTAGGCCAAAGCATGCTATACCAAACGTCGTGTGAGCTAACCCCACTTTGAGTAGTCATTGTGTCTACACCTGGACACGTTCCGACCAAACATCTCATGAACATATTTTGTGGTTTGCATTCGGGGGATGCGAGTGTTAAATTGCCAATACTAATGTGAATCATACCAAGCCAATAGCCATTGGGGCCCACATGACTATGTAGGTGAAGGTATGGGGGACATTTGAGGCCCAACATGAGCGAACCCAAGACATCCTATGGATGTAGTTGCATTATTGATATTTATGTTATTTTCATTTTCTTAAAGACACATGACACCTAAAAAGACACCATAAACTCACAATCTTCTCATTTTATGATCCTGTAGATGTCGTCTAGACAGCAACGAAGGGGTAAAAGATCAGGAAGGTCTCAGGAACGTTTGGCCACTCAGATCGCGAAACAAATGGCCACGATACTGCCTGACATTGTGGTCCAAGTACAACAAGCCCTTGCTACAAATCCTACTAACCCTCCCCAACAACAGGACCAGAACATCGACAACCCTCCTACCAGCAAGTGCTCTTACAAACATTTTAAGTCCTGTGATCCTCCTAAATTTGAAGGGACCGAGGGTGTTACTGCTCTCCTACATTGGTTCGAGGAGATGGAAAACACCTTTCTAAACTGCGATTGTCCTGAGGATCGCAAGGTTCGATACGCCACCGGGAGACTATTTGGGGTAGCTCTCACTTGGTGGAATACTGAGAAAGGGAAGAGGGGAACTGAAGATGCGATGGCCTTAACTTGGGAGGAGTTAAGGGAAATCATGACTAGGCGTTTCTGTCCTAGAAGTGAAATTAAAAAGCTGGAGGACGAATTTCATTCTCTAAAGCAAAAGGAGGGTGATCACATTACATATAACAAGAGGTTCTTGGAGTTGAACCAAATGGTTCCAAATTTGTTCACCCCAACCTATCGTCTGATCGAGCACTATATTCGAGGACTTCCCTCGAAAATCCAAGATTCAGTTCTCAGCGTTTCACCAGTAACACTTGAAGCTGCTATGGAGTTAGCAACTGAACTGACCGAAAACCGAATTCGCAACGGGAAGTTCAAAGAAGAGAAGAAGAAAGCCCCTGTTGAGGGACAAACTTCAAACCACCCCATTCCTTCCTCTAAGTTTGCTAATAAGAGGAAGCGCAACACCAGAAATTTTGCAGTTACTCAAACCAACTCCCCTATTCCTGCTGCACCCATTACTCAAGTCACTCCTTCACCCGCACCATACAGAAGACCCTACACAGGCCCGTTACCAAAATGTAACCGTTGCCAATATCACCATTCCCCTGATCATCCTTGCCAATATTGCACCGGTTGCGGTCGCGCAGGCCATACTGTTCAAACTTGCCGCATGCCTCAACGAACGAACTGCCACCAACCTTTAACCCAAACCCACCAACAGATAATGGGCCAAGCCCAACAACCCCTACTATTACCACCACCCAACCTTTAGCCCAAACATATTTCCAGCCCAATTATCCTATGGGTCAACCAATGCGGGCTTGCTACAATTGCGGCGACCCGAGTCATTTCAGAAACACATGTCCAAGGCTGGTTAATATTATTCATGCTCAGGCCCAAGCCAACCCAGTGAACCAAGCAAACCAAGCTCCCCCACCTGCAAGAGGGAGAGCTTTCAATATCAACGATAACCAGGCCAGAGCTGACGGCAATGTGGTCAACGGTATGTTCCTTATAAATGGTAGATATGCCTCTATGTTATTTGATACTGGTGCGGATAGAAGTTTTGTGTCTTTAGAATTTGAACCTATCTTAAGCAAAAATCGGGATAAGCTCACGGAATCCATAATGGTAGAAGTTGCGGACGGGAAACCAGTTTTATTAAACTCTATTTTACGCAACTGTACACTCACCTTAAACGACCACGATTTCTCAGTCGATCTTATTCCTATGAAGCTGGGAAGTTTTGACATCATAATCGGTATGGATTGGCTCAGTCAACATCAGGCGGAAGTTGTATGTCGTGAAAAATTTATTCGTATTCCTCTTTCAAACGGTCAGACTCTTCGAATCATTGGAGAAACCACGTCGAAAGGGCTCAGCTTAATGTCTTGTCTCCAAGCTCAAAAATATCTTCGCAAGAATTATGTCGCGTTTTTAGCTCATATCATCAAGAAGGGAACCATGGAGAAGAAGCTTGAAGACATTCCTGTAGTAAAAGACTTCCCACAAGTTTTTCCTGACGACATTTCAGGACTTCCTCCAGTTAGAGACGTCGAATTCCGTATTGATCTTATACCTGGTGCTACACCAGTTGCAAAGTCTCCATATAGGTTAGCCCCCTCTGAAATGCAAGAGCTAGCCAGTCAATTGCAAGAGTTGACTGACAAGGGATTCATACGTCCTAGCTCGTCGCCTTGGGGTGCACCTGTCCTTTTTGTAAAGAAGAAAGATGGATCTTTTCGTATGTGCATCGACTACAGAGAGCTCAATAAGTTAACAATCAAGAATCGCTATCCTTTACCTCGCATTGATGATTTTCTTGACCAACTACAAGGTGCCAGCTGCTTTTCAAAAATCGATCTTCGATCTGGCTATCATCAACTTAGAGTGCATGAAGAAGACGTCCCTAAGACTGCTTTTCGAACTCATTATGGTCACTATGAATTCATGGTTATGCCATTTGGATTAACCAACGCACCAGCTGTCTTCATGGACCTAATGAACAGAGTCTGCAAACCTTATCTTGATCGATTTGTTATAGTCTTCATCGACGATATTCTTATTTATTCAAAATCTAAATCTGATCATGAGCGTCATCTTCGACTCGTTCTTGCACTTCTAGAAAAGGAAAAGCTTTATGCCAAATTCTCCAAATGTGAATTCTGGTTAAAAGAGGTGCAATTCCTCGGGCATGTAGTCAATGACAAGGGAATACATGTTGACCCTTCAAAGATCAAAGCGGTTCAAGAATGGCAAGCTCCACATACACCAACTGAAGTAAGATCTTTTCTTGGACTAGCTGGCTATTATCGTCGGTTCATTTCAAACTTCTCTCGCATTGCTGTACCACTCACGGCTTTAACTCATAAGGGAAAACCTTTCATATGGGGACCCAAGCAAGAAGAAGCCTTTCAAACTCTTAAACAGAAACTTTGTGATGCACCAATCCTCACTCTTCCTGAAGGTTGTGATGATTTTGTAGTCTATTGCGACGCGTCAGGGCAAGGATTAGGATGCGTTCTTATGCAAAGAGGAAAAGTCATAGCTTATGCTTCAAGACAACTCAAGACACATGAAAAGAACTACACCACTCATGACCTAGAACTTGGAGCCGTTGTGTTCGCTCTTAAGATATGGAGACATTACCTCTATGGTACTAAGTGTGAAATATACACTGACCACAAGAGTCTTCAACATATCTTCAATCAAAAAGAGTTAAACATGAGGCAACGAAGATGGGTCGAACTTCTAAATGATTACGACTGTGAAATTAGATACCACCCTGGTAAAGCAAATGTGGTGGCTGATACACTTAGTCGAAAGGGTTATGCGAACTCCATTCATCTTCTATGTTCGCAAAGTATAACCGACATTAAAGATCAAATTCGAGAAGCCCAACACGTTTCAATAACAGAAGAAGATGTACGAAAGGAGATGACCTGTGGAGCCGAGCTAAAACTTGAAACTAAATCAGACGGTATTCTGTATTACCTAGATCGTATCTGGATTCCTAACCACAACAATCTTCGTGAAACTCTTATGAATGAAGCTCACAAAACGCGATATTCTATACACCCAGGAGCCGATAAGATGTATCAAGACTTACGATACACCTATTGGTGGCCTGGAATGAAGAAGGATATTGCCGTTTTTGTTTCCAAGTGCCTCACATGTTCCAAGGTGAAGGCTGAACACCAAAGACCCTCAGGACTTCTAGTCCAACCGGAAATACCTGTATGGAAGTGGGAAAATATAACCATGGATTTCATTACCGGGTTACCTCGCACTTCTGGTGGGTATGACACAATATGGGTAATTATAGACCGACTTACAAAATCAGCTCACTTTATTCCTATCCGTGAAGATTTCAAGAACGAAAAGCTTGCACGTATTTATATCAACGAAATCGTAAGCCGACATGGGGTACTGTTAAGTATTATTTCTGATCGTGATGGTCGTTTCACCTTACGAACATGGCAAGCAGTACAATCCGCTATGGGCACACGACTAGATCGCAGTACCGCCTATCATCCTCAAACTGATGGACAGTCTGAGCGCACCATTCAAACTCTTGAAGATATGCTTAGAGCATGTGTCATAGACTTCAAGGGAAATTGGGACGCCCACCTACCATTAGTAGAATTTTCGTACAACAACAGCTATCATTCGAGCATCGGCATGGCACCTTTTGAAGCCTTATATGGTCGTAAGTGCCGATCTCCTGTATGTTGGCACGAAATTGGGGAAGCACAAATTACTGGTCCAGAATTGATCCAAGAAACCACAGAGAAGATCCATAAAATTCGAAACAATCTTCTAGCGGCACAAAGTCATCAAAAGAGTTATGCAGATAAACGACGGAAACCCTTAGAGTTTAACATTGGTGATCATGTGCTTTTAAAAGTATCACCGTGGAAGGGAGTAGTTCGTTTTGGTCAAAAGGGGAAGCTAGCACCTCGTTACGTAGGACCTTTCAAGATACTCGAAAGAGTAGGTCCTGTAGCATACAAGCTTGACCTACCAGAAGAACTCAACAGGATTCATCCCACATTCCACGTGTCGACTTGAAGAAGTGCCTCGCTAATGAGAATCTCCATATCCCGTTGGAAGATATTCAGATTGATGAATCTATGCATTTTATTGAAAGACCAGTGGAGATCATGGACTACGGGGAGAAACGTCTTCGATGAAGTCGCATTCCAATTGTTAGGGTACGCTGGGAGTCGAAACGGGGACCTGAGTTTACTTGGGAACGTGAAGACTCAATGCGTGAAAAATACCCGCATCTTTTTCCTACTACTTCAACTACTTAAATTTCGGGACGAAATTCCAAAAAGTAGGGGATACTGTAACATTTGTAAAAATCGGGTTTTCAAAATCCGCACCGTTTTGTAATCGAGTATCAAGTTATAAAAGTTACATTGAATATTTATGATTATTTTGAGTTAAAACGATACATAATTAATAAATAAACTAAATTATAAAAATTATATTTGATAAAAAGTTAAAACAAAATAAATAAAAAAATTATGATGCTGCCGGGACTCGAACCCGGGTCAGCCGGTTACAACATCAAAGACTTAACGCACACACACATCACCACTCTGCCACTTGTTTGTTTTCTGTCATCTTTAGGAAATAAATAGGTTTTATGGACTAAGGTAAATCAATCGATTTTACCAATTGTAACTGAAATCGGTTATCAAACGCCCAAAGTCGATCTGGATACTCGCGATTCAGCGAGTATAACCGATAAACTGACGATTCCAATCAATGCTGCCGTGAATGTAACTTGAATTCGGAAGTGGATCGGTTTAATAACCGAAAGTTTTCAATTCTCGGATTACTTCAATCCTAGACCCTTCCTGCGACTCAAAACACTCTGCAAGACTTTCAATTTCATTTCCGCAACCTTACAGTCCACCGGAGAAGCTTAAATCAACTCGCCGGAAAAAAATCTGCAAGTCGCCGGAAAACCGGGAGTCACATCCACACGGTATTTCCTCCGACTCTTTCTGTTTCAATCATGTGATTAATCGGTCACTAACACAACTCCACATCAGAATCGATCCTAGTCAACGTTTGTCGAAAATCTTACCTTCGCCGGAAAACTCCTGAAACTTCCGGAAACACGCCGTGAACTGGTATGATCTTCCAAACTTCTGTTAAAGCTTGTTTAAGTGCCTCAACTTCTTAAATAATCGAACAAAGCTGTCAATTGGTTTCAACAGCCGGAGTTCACCTTCAGAACTGACGAACCTCTGCCGGAATTCTGTGAACAACATCAATCGGTACATCTTTTTCCTCAAACCCTCTCCATTCTTTACTTTTAAATTACTTGTAATGTCTGAAAAGCGTATATGTCATGAATCGGTCATAACAGTCGGAATATGTTTTTCTGGGTAAAATCAACGAAGAAGATGAAGACGCAATATAACGTAAGATTAATTAAAATTGGTATTTTAAACGGGTTAGACACACAGTCCAGCGGTGGACTGTGTGCAAAATACACACGCACGTCCCGAGTTCGATTCCTGCTATACGCACTCCTTATGTAATAAAATGCCTTTTTGCTTATAAACTAAACCGGGTTAACTCAGTTGCAAAATCTCCATATAGGTTAGCCCCCTCAGAAATGCAAGAGCTAGCCAGTCAATTGCAAGAGTTGACTGACAAGGGATTCATACGCCCCAGCTCATCGCCTTGGGGTGCACCTGTCCTTTTTGTAAAGAAGAAAGATGGATCTTTTCGTATGTGCATCGACTACAGGGAGCTCAACAATTTAACCATCAAAAATCGATATCCCTTACCTCGCATAGATGATCTTCTTGACCAACTACAAGGCGCCAGTTGCTTTTCGAAAATCGACCTTCGATCTGGCTATCATCAGCTTAGAGTGCATGAAGAAGACATCCTTAAAACTGCTTTTCGAACTCGATATGGTCACTATGAATTCATGGTTATGCCGTTTGGATTAACCAAAGCACCAGCTGTTTTCATGGACCTAATGAATAGAGTCTGCAAACCTTACCTTGATCGATTTGTTATTGTATTCATCGACGATATTCTTATCTATTCAAAATCTAAAGCTGATCATGAGCGTCATCTGCGACTTGTTCTTGCACTTCTAGAAAAGGAAAAGCTTTATGCCAAGTTCTCTAAATGTGAATTCTGGTTAAAAGAGGTGCAATTTCTCGGGCATGTAGTCAATGACAAAGGAATACATGTTGACCCATCAAAGATCAAAGCAGTTCAAGAATGGCAAGCTCCACGTACACCAACCGAAGTAAGGTCTTTTCTTGGACTTGCTGGCTATTATCGTCGGTTCATTTCAAACTTCTCTCGAATTGCGGTGCCACTCACGGCTTTAACCCATAAGGGAAAACCATTCGTATGGGGACCCAAGCAAGAGGAAGCTTTTCAAACACTTAAACAAAAACTTTGTGATGCACCAATCCTCACTCTTCCTGAAGGTTGTGATGATTTTGTAGTCTATTGCGACGCGTCAGGGCAAGGATTAGGTTGCGTTCTCATGCAAAGAGGAAAAGTCATAGCTTATGCCTCAAGGCAACTCAAGACACACGAAAAGAACTACACCACTCATGACCTCGAACTTGGAGCCGTTGTATTCGCTCTTAAGATATGGAGACATTATCTCTATGGTACGAAGTGTGAAATATACACTGACCACAAGAGTCTTCAACATATCTTCAATCAGAAAGAGTTAAATATGAGGCAACGAAGATGGGTCGAACTCCTAAACGATTACGACTGTGAAATCAGATACCACCCTGGTAAAGCAAATGTGGTGGCTGATGCACTTAGTCGAAAGGGTTATGCGAACTCCATTCATCTTCTATGTTCGCAAATTATAACCAATATTAAGGATCAAATTCGAGAAGCTCAACACGTTTCAATAACAGAGGAAGATGTACAAAAAGAGATGTCCTGTGGAGCCGAGCTAAAACTTGAAACTAAATCTGATGGAATTTTGTATTACCTGGATCGTATCTGGGTTCCTAACCACATCAATCTTCGTGAAACACTCATGCATGAAGCTCATAAAACACGATATTCTATACACCCAGGAGCCGATAAGATGTATCAAGACCTACGGTACACCTACTGGTGGCCTGGAATGAAGAAAGATATTGCCGTTTTTGTATCCAAGTGTCTCACATGTTCTAAGGTGAAGGCTGAACACCAAAGACCCTCAGGACTTCTAGTCCAACCGGAAATACCTGTATGGAAGTGGGAAAATATAACCATGGATTTCATTACCGGGTTACCTCGCACTTCTAGTGGGTATGACACTATATGGGTGATTATAGACCGACTTACAAAATCAGCTCACTTTATCCCTATTCGAGAAGATTTCAAGAACGAAAAGCTTGCTCGTATTTATATCAACGAAATCGTAAGCCGACGTGGGGTGCCATTGAGTATTATTTCTGATCGTGATGGTCGTTTCACCTCACGAACATGGCAAGCAGTACAATCCGCTATGGGCACTCGATTAGATCTCAGTACCGCCTATCATCCTCAAACTGATGGACAGTCTGAGCGCACCATTCAAACTCTTGAGGACATGCTTAGGGCATGTGTCATTGACTTCAAGGGAAATTGGGACGCCCACCTACCGTTAGTTGAATTTTCGTACAACAACAGCTATCATTCGAGCATCGGCATGGCACCTTTTGAAGCTTTATATGGTCGAAACTGCCGATCTCCTGTTTGTTGGCACGAAATCGGGGAAGCACAAATTACTGGTCCAGAATTGATCCAAGAAACCACAGATAAGATTCATCAAATCCGAAACAATCTTCTAGCGGCTCAAAGTCGTCAAAAGAGTTACGCAGATAAACGACGGAAGCCCTTGGAGTTTAGCATTGGTGATCATGTGCTTTTAAAAGTATCACCGTGGAAGGGAGTAGTTCGTTTTGGTCAAAAGGGAAAGCTAGCACCACGTTACGTAGGACCTTTCAAGATACTCGAAAGAGTAGGTCCTGTAGCATACAAGCTTGACCTACCGGAAGAACTCGACAGGATTCATCCCACATTCCACGTGTCGAACTTGAAGAAGTGCCTCGCTGATGAGAATCTTCATATTCCACTGGAAGATATTCAGATTGATGAATCCATGCATTTTACTGAAAGACCAGTGGAGATTATGGACTATGGAGAAAAGCGTCTACGACGAAGTCGCATTCCTATTGTTAGGGTATGCTGGGAGTCGAAACGGGGACCTGAGTTTACTTGGGAACGTGAAGACTCAATGCGTGAAAAATACCCGCATCTTTTTCCCACTACTTCAACTGTTAAAATTTCGGGACGAAATTCTTAAAAGTAGGGGATACTGTAACATTTGTAAAAATCGGGTCTCCAAAACCCGCTCTGTTTTGTAATCAAGTACCAAGTTATGAAAGTACATTAATTATTTATGGTTATTTTGAGTTAAAACGTTACATAATTAATAAATAAACTAAACTATAAAAATTATATTTGATAAAAAGTTAAAATAAAATAAATAAAAAACAATTGAAGCTGCCGAGACTCGAACCGGGTCAGCTGAGTCTCTAAAACGACTTATCATCCCTTCTCTTAACCACTCCGCCACCAAGTGTTTTCTGTTAACTTTAGAAGAGCAAATGAAACTTATACACAAACTCGATTTAACCGTCGGTGCTATCTGAAAACCGATAATCGGCAAACTAATCGTTAAATCGTTTGTTTACCTCACAATTTCAGTTATAACCGATGTGCGACGGTTTTTAATTAAGTCAGAAGTGATTGAACTTAAAGCTTCATCTTTTCGGCTTTTGAAACCGAATATTTCTTCAAGTTTTGATTTAATTCGAGCTCCAGTTCAATTGCACGATTCGGAACCTATCATTACAATATCCAATTTCATTTTCATCGCATTTGTGAACCTTAAGATCATCTAAAACAGTTCGCCGGAAATTTTCTGCAAGTTACCGGAAATCGGGACTCACATTCTCACGGTAATTCCTTCGGCTCTTTTTGTTTAAAACATGTGATTAGTCAATCTCTAACACAACTCCATCATCAGAATCAATCTTAGCCAACGTTTAACGGAAATCTTACATTCGCCGGAAAGTTCATGAGATTGCCGGAATCCCACTGTGATCTGGTAAGATATCCTGCACTTCTTTTAAAACTTGTTTAGGTGATTTAACTTTATGAATAATCGATCCACACTGTTAATTGGTTCAACAGTCGGAGTTCATTTCCAGTACCGACGAACTTTCGCCGGATTTCTGTGTTTATCTTCAATCGGTAAATTCTGTTCTTTAAACTCTCTCCATTCCTTACCCTTGATTTACTGTTAGTGTCTAAAAACTTTGTAAATCACAAAATCGAACTTAACCAGTCGAATTATGCTGACCGTGTAATTCGACGAAGAAGATGAAGCTATTTCAGAATATAAGAGTAATTAAAATCCGGATTATAAACGGGTTAGACACACAGTCCAGCGGTGGACTGTGTGCAAATTTCATATTCACGTCCCGAGTTCGAACCTTACTACGCGCACGCTTTGTATAATAACATTCCTTTTTTTATCATGAACTAACCCGGGTTAAAACAGGTAGTTGTTAAGTATATTATAAATCAAGAATATAACCGGGTTAGACACACAGTCCAGCGGTGGACTGTGTGCAAAATAAACTTCACGTCACGCGTTCGAATCCTGTCACAAGCACCGGTCCATGGAATTAAAACGTTTTTGCAAAGTAAAGGAATTTTCGGTTAATTCGAATAAGTATATAAATATAATTAAAACTGAGTTTCTAACGGGTTAGTCACGTAGCTCAGTTGGTAGAGCTACGTGCACGTGAACGGAAGGTCACCGGTTCGAATCTCGCTTGGCGCAGCATTTACCGCTGACCGAACCGGTCAACGGTCAACGGTCAACAGTAAAAAAAATAATAATATTTTTTTTTATATTTATTTGTTTATTTTAATTTAAAAATCAATTTAAAATACTTAAAATAACATTTTTAAAGATAGAAAATAGCCATAAACTCACAAAAATATATCTAAAAATCCCATTAAAATCCTTAATAAAATCCATCCATTTAATATATTTTTCCAATATTATTTAGGTGAGTATTCCCCGTCGACTCGCTCGTCTAAATCGTGTGCATCTCACCATCTCCAATCCAACGCACCCAATGTGAGTGAACCTTTCAAATTCCCCGTTTTAATCACGTTTTTGGGGTGTATCATGTGTCTTTGTTTATTTACATATTATAACGAAACTATTGTGCATACATCATATCATGACATGTGTATTAGTTTGTTTCTGTTAAGTAGTTATTATTGGATGCAAATTATCATTTCAGTACATGCAATTGCCGAGGCCGCAGCTCCCCATCCATCGAGGTTGAGCTTGATCCCCATTTTATTATGTGGTTGATCTTGGCGTGCCCGCACGATCGGCTCCGTTTGATTGAGCCTTGATCGGTCATTTCATTTTACATTTCAATACATGCAATACGCTCGGCTCCGTTTGATTGAGCCTTGAGTGCACAGTTCAATTTACATTTCCAGTTCATGCAATACGTTCGGCTCCGTTTGATTGAGCCTTGAGCGCACAGTTCAATTTACATTTCCAGTTCATGCAATACGATCGGCTCCGTTTGATTGAGCCTTGATCGCACAGTTCATTTATGTTAGTTATCATATGATATTGGTATATTCATGTATGCTATCAAGTGTTAATGTATGTTATAATTGTAACTGCTATGTGCAAATATTTGATTACTTACATGTGCTCTTTTATGATTATGCACAATATTTTATTGATAAACTAACCATAATATCATTATCAAATGTTTATCTAATAAGGTTCACTCGCCAACTTATGTTGACCCACCTCCCATTTTACACATGATACAGGTGAACCAGCAGCAGCTAGGAACACATAGGACCTGGATTAGAAGAAATAAAACGATTTAGTATTTGGATTGTTATGTTTGGTTATTTTCCCTTGTATTGAATGAACATGTTTGGATGTTTGAGAATGTAACTTTGACTTCATTAATTATGAAACATAATAGTAAATGACATGTGCTTTGGTGATAACCCAATTATGCCCGACTCTTATTTCCGCTGCGGGTCGGGGTGTGACAATTCGTGCGCATCTCACCATCTCTAATCCAACGCACCCAAGGTGAGTGAATCTTTACAAATTCCCCGTTTTAATCACGTTTTGGGGTGTATCATGTGTCTTGATATATATATATATATATTATACTTAAACCATTGTGCATACATCATATTATGAACTAGTGTATTCAGTTTGTTTCTGTTGTGTAGTTATTGTTGGATGCAAGTTTATTATTTTCAGTACATGCAATTTCATAGGCCGCCGCTCCCCATTACATTATGAGCGTTGAGCATGTTCCCCATTTCATTATGAGGTTGAACCTGGCGTGCCCACATACGATCGGCTCCGTTTGATTGAGCCTTGATCGCACAGACATTTTCATTTTCAGTACATGCAATACGATCGGCTCCGTTTGATTGAGCCTTGATCGCACAGTTTCATTTATGTTATTTACAGTATGATGTTGATATGTTCATGTATGCTGTCATGTGTTAATGTATGTTATAGTTGTGACTGCTATTTTGCCATTGCTTGATTATTTACATTTGCTCATATCTATGATTATGCACAATTTTTCGTTGATAAACTAACAATTAATTCATTAATAAATGTTTATCTAATAAGGTTCACTCGCCAACTTATGTTGACCCAAAAACCCCCATTTTACACATGATACAGGTGAACCAGCAGCAGCTAGGAACACATAGGACTTGGACTAGAAGAATAAAACGATTTAGAGTTGGGATTGTTATGTTTGGTTTATTATCTTTGTATTGAATGAACATGTATGGATTTTTGGAAATGTAACTTTGACTTTATTAAATATGAAACATATTAGTAAATGTCATGAGCTTTGGTGATAACCCAATTATGCCCCGACTCTTATTCCGCTGCGGGTCGGGGTGTGACAATCCATCTACCTTACCTTGACGACTATGTGCGAATTGTGGACGCTATGGTCATTTGAACAAGATTTGCCGCACCCTCAAAACCAAAACCTCACCCCCTACTCAAAACATGATCCAAACATATCAACAACCCCAATACCCCATGTTCCCATATGTTTCTAAAATTGTGGCGACCCTACCCATTTTAGAAAGACGTGCCCTCGATTGGTTAACATTATCAACGCCCAAGCTCAAGCAAACCCAGTTAACCAAGCAAATCAAGAAAACCTAACCACTAGGCCACCAGCAAGAGGAAGAGCTTACAACATCAACGCCAATCCTGTTGAAGATAATGACGACCCAAACGAACCACCCAACTAGTTTTCTTCATCAAAAATCAAGATTCAGCTCCAACCATTTAGTTTTTATGTTTTTCTTTATGTTATCTCAATTTTCACGTATCTCAATTATAAATTGGAAATTTATCCAAGAATCTTAGTGCGAATTACTATTTCAGTTTTGTTTTATACTCATTGATTTAACATTCATATCATCATACCTCACGACGTATCTCAGTCTCATCATTTAAAGGAGTTGAGTTGTGTCTCACTTCTACATGGACTAACCTCTCCATCATAACAAACGAGAGAGGTACTGCCATCATTCAAACATGTATACTATCAGAATTAAGACTCAAGCTTTGGTTGTTGTGTTTGTTTATGTTTTAGAGTCACATAGAACTAATCATAACTTGCGGATAAAGCCAATGAAAATTTGACAAGAATATGGTGGATACGCTGCTGGTACTCCTATATATAAGTATTCTTGCCAAAGGATCAGAGGCATTGTCAGGCGGTTATGAGAAGTTCCATGTAGGATTTAGTAATGTCTTGGTTGAAGTTTGTTTTATGCTCACTGATTTAACATTTATATCATCATACATCTCAACGTATTTCAATCTCATCATTTAAAGAAGTTGAGCTATGTCTCACTTCTACATGGACTAACCTCTCCATCATAACAAACGAGAGAGGTACTGTCATCATTCAAACATGTATACTATCAGAATTAAGACTCAAGCTTTGGTTGTTGTGTTTGTTTATGTTCTAGAGTCACATCATAGAACTAATCATAACTTACTGATAAAACCAATGAAAATTTGACAAGAATATGGTGGATACGCCGCTGGTACTTCCTATATATAAGTATTCTTGGCAAAGGATCAGAGGCATTGTCAGACGGTTATGAGAGGTTCCATGTAGGTTTTAGTAGTAGAAGTTTTGTTTTAGGATATAACCTTATCTTTCCAAACGTATCAAAAACTCTTGTGCATAAAATCATACTTAGTCCATCAACTCTGTTTATCAATATTCTTTATCGTAGGCAACAAAAAGCGATTCCTGTAGCAGGGTATTCAACCCTTACAAGGAACGTTACCGCCTCAAACAAAATTTAAACTCTTACTCCCTTCTAAGTATGAAATTGTCAAATTAAAAAACCATCCTTTTGAGTCAAACATGCCACTACTTAAATTTCGGGACGAAATTTCTAAAAGTAGTGGATACTGTAACATCCGTCAAAAAGCGGGTTAACCAAACCCGCTTCGTTTATTAACCGAACATCCAGTTAAAAATTTCGTTGCGTATTTAATGCTCAAATTAATTTTATACAATACATAATTAATAAATATATTAGAATTTAAAATCTATAATTGAAAATTTATAATAAATAATAAAATAAAAATAAATTGCTGATGCCGGGTTTTCGAACCCGGATCAGCCGGATAAAACCTCCAAGATTTAACATACAAACATTCAACCACTCTGCCACTTGTGTTATTTGTTGATAATACTGAAACAATTAATACTTAATAAAAAACTCGAAACTCAAAACCAGCGCGCCCAAATCCGCAGACGCCGGAAAATACGCGAAATTTCGACGGTTTCCTTTGACTCCGGAATCAAGCAAGTATAACGGATGATAAACGTCGGTTATAACCGAAAACTCGATTCAGTTTCATTCATGAACCGTGAAGTTCATAACCGAAAACTTGAAATCACATATACTTAAAAATACCTTCAGTCAGGAAAACCCAACTCGCTTATTCACTCGAATCAGCTCTCAACACACTCGCTAACCTCCCTACAAGTCCCTAATCGGCAAGAACAACTCGCCGGAAACTTTCTGCAACTCGCCGGAAAACCGAACCCATTGCATCACTGTGCCTTACTCTAAAAACAGAACATCTAGAGCTCATACCGAAGCCACCCACACTCACCTCAAGCTTCCTGAAGACCCTCTGCCGCAAGATACACGTCACCGGAATAACCTGCTGTCATCGGAATCTCGCCGGCGAAACAGGGGATCTCTGTCGGTATACCTTATACCTAATCTCTCTCATTGTTATTAATCTCATATGTAGTTAATTACAATTTACTAAGGAAATTGATTAATTTATCGAAACAGTCGGGATTTGGTTTCTGGGTAATGTTTACGAAGAAGATGAAGTTTTGGATTGTATATATATGTAATATAAAACAAGTTATATAAACGGGTTAGACACACAGTCCAGCGGTGGACTGTGTGCAAACAACTAACACACGTCTCGAGTTCGATCCTTGACACAATCTCATCCTCTATAATAAAAATGTTTCCTTTTTAAACTGAACCGGATCAACTCGCAGAGAGATGTTAAGTTTAATAAAAATCAGTATATTAACCAGGTTAGACACACAGTCCAGCGGTGGACTGTGTGCAACACTAAACCATAGGTCCCGGGTTCGAGACCTGTTGAGGGCACCGGTCTGATATAGTTAAATCCTTTTTAAAATAAATGATTTCGGATTAAATTAAATAGTGTATAAATATAATTAAAAACAGAAATATTTCGGGTTAGACACGTAGCTCAGTTGGTAGAGCTGCGTGCACGCGTACGGGAGGTCTCGGGTTCGAGTCTCACCCAGCGCATACATACACACGGTCCGACCGGTCAACTGGCCAACGGTCAACGGTCAATGGTCAACTGGTCAAAAAGTCAAAAAATTTTATTTATTTATTTTATTCAAAAATCAATTAAAAATACTTAAAAATAATATTTTTAAAGTTAGAAAATTTCCTTGAACTCACAAAAAATAAACCTAACAATCCCATTAAGAACACTAATTGAAAATACTAATCTCAAATAAGAGTTTATTTATTTATCGAACTATTATGTTATTATTTAGGATAGTTCCCTTGCCGATTAAATCCGAATTCGTGCGCATTCATCAGCAATCCAAGAAACGCACCCACTGTGAGTGAATTCTTGCAAATTCCCCTTTTTATTCATGTTTTGGGGTGTATCATGTGTCGCTTAAACTAATTCGTTTATTCAAACTCGTGCTATACCATATTATGATCTAAACTTAGAATGTAAATATTGTTTGTTGTTATGTATTACATATTGTCAAGTTGTATGCAAATTATTTGTTAGGCCCATCAGTTCCTCGTGGGAGACGAGTTGAACAACGCGTGCCTTAAAACTCATTCATTAGGCCCATCAGTTCGTAGAACAACGCGTGCCTCAAAACTCATTCATTAGGCCCATCAGTTCCTCGTGGGAGACGAGTGGAACAACGCGTGCCTCAAAATAATCTATTGTTGTATGTGTGTGCAATATTTAATATTAAGTGTTTTGTGAATAAATTTACATCTACATTTACTCATATGTGGTTATGCACTTTATTTTATAATCAATTCAATAAACACGTTTAAATGTTTTAATAGGATTCACTCGCCAACTTTTTGTTGACCCAAAAACCATTTTTACACATGATACAGGTGGACAGGATGAAGCAAGGAACACATAGGAAAATGCCTTAGAAGAAAATAATGAAGCCTAAAAAGATGTATAGAACATGTTGTAATTATTTGATTGTATGATCTTCTTTAAAATTATAATAATAAATATGAAACATTATAATAAATGTCATGAGCTTTGATGAAAACCCAATCAGCCCCGATCACCTATTTCCGCTGCGGGTCGGGGTGTGACAAAAATATATTAGGTTTTAAATTTAAACATCAAAAGGATTATGCAATTTAGAAAATACAAAAATATCGAACATGATATCTTTTTCTTTTTCCTCTATTTTCCCTAATTATGACATAATGTTATTTATAAAATGCAAGGTATATTTGTCTTATATGTTTATTAGAAAATACAAAATTATCAAAAATCATATCTATTTCTTTTTGCTCTATTTTCCCAATTCTGGCATAATGTTATTTAAAAATGCAAGTTATATTTGTCTTATACGTTTATTGAGAATTTCTATTTCATTCGTTAACGTTTGATAACTTTATATAACAACTTTTAATAAAAACATCCGACAACGTGCGTTAATTTTTTTTTGATGTGTGTAAAAAAAGTTTGATAATGTGCGTAAACATTTACACGAACTGAGTATGAGAACACCACTATGCAAAAAAAATGGTTTGCCAATGTGCTAAAAGAGTTTTTTTACACCCATGATCGCCGACCCGAACTTCTTTAAACATCACACGTAAATCTAATTTTCAAATGTATGTTAAAATGGAAGGCGTAAAATAGTTTTTAGGCACGTTTGAAAAATGTTTTTATGTAAGTTGTCGAACGTAAAATATATATATTTTTTTGGTGTCAAATGTAAAATATTTTTTTTTGCGCATGGTGTCAAATGAAAAAAAAAGTTTTTTTTACGCCTCTGATCGTCAGTCCGAGCTCCTCTAAACGTAAAGCGTAAATCTATTTTTCAAATGTACGTAAAAAGGCAGGCGTAAATGTTAGTTTTTACATACGTTTAAAAAATTGTTTCTCATACGTTGTAGAATATAAAAAAATTCCGCGCACGGTCTCGAATGTAAAAATGTTTTTATATTACACATGATAAAAAATTGGTTTTTACGCCCCTGATCGACGGTCCGTACTCCCATAAATGTTTGTGGAATGTAAACACGCTGTTTTTTTCTTTGATTTTCGTAGGTATTGGGGCTTTTACGTTCAAATGACGAGGATAATGAACAAAAAATGAAGATCAAGATCAGAGAGATTGAAGACGTGTTCTTTTTAACATGTAGTGTAATTTTTTTTTATAAAAATCATGTGTCATAATTAATTCTTTTTTTAATAGATACATGTAATTAATTTTGACATGAAGTGTTATGTAGTATATGATGTTTGGTTGTTAGTTTGACAAGTTGACATGAATAGTACACAAGCTAATTTATCTAAAATACCCTTCTTGTACTATTTATAAATCGTAAAATACACTAGTGAATTTTCATTATCAAATTCTGGCCATCGATTTACACTTGCGTATTGATAATCAATTGCTAGGGTTACTTCACTAATGTTCACAATTAAGGGGATGGTTCACTAATAAACCTAACCCTATATATATATATATATATGGAAATTGTAGATAGGAATCCCATATAAGTTTAAAAAACTTATGAAACCCAATGGGTAGCCACGAACATGCCATATGTAATGTGTTACAGAGTCTGTTGGAGGTATTTTCATAACTAAACATGGTCTGTGATTGTTGCACTTGTTACTTTTTGTGACAGAGAGAACACATTACATTTTTTTTAACAACACCTGTTACTTTTTGTTATGAATTTTTGATTTTAGATTTTAGAATTTATGAAGTGTATAGATTTTAGAATTTAGAATTTACGAAGTTTTTAATTTGTAGTGTAACTGTGTAAGTAAAAAAATATATTACATTTTTTTATTGGATAGTAATTTGTTTAACAATTTGGAAATCTGTTTCAATTTGGAAATCTGTTACATTTTGTGTCAAATGTGAGAGTAACACGTGTTAGAGGTTTTAAAAATACCCTTTTTGTACCTGGATTATTTTTTATAGGTGTTTAATCTTCATCATAGATTAGATGAGATTGATGGTGAACATGAGGTTTTTTAGGATTGTTTAATCCCCCCTCCAACACAAACACACACATAGAAAGAGACAGAGAGAGAGGGCGGGGGTGGAGAGCGCACTTAAACAAGTATGTAAAATTACACATATATATATATATAGAGAGAGAGACCGCACACAAATAAGTATGTAAAATTACACAATAAATCGTACATGTTCGCAAGGAGAATTATGGAAGGAATTGAAGCAATTAAGGTAGTTCCTTTAGATCAAACATGTGTGTGTATTGTGGGGGGGGGGGGGGGGGGGGGGGGGGGGATTGTATAAACTTCCGAGTCAAGTTGGAACTGAAGTTGCTTCACTTATTAACTCACTTGAACAAATTATTTGCAACCCTTATTTTCCTTGTATATAGCTAGTGTAGTACCATATTTGAAACCTGCATAAGCTAATACTGTTGCTAACTTTTTATTATACACGAGTATAAAAAATACAAATCAAAATAAAAAAAGGCAACCAGGGGAGGCTATAAGGAGGGGCAATGTGGGCGCCGTTTGGGGCACATATTTTCCAGGGGCCCAAAAATTCTAAACTTTCTTGGTTATAACTTTAATGGGTGTTTAAAAATATAATAATTTACATTATTTAATTTGTTAAGGCCTAAGGGTTAGGGGCATAATAACTAGCTCGGCCGAGGCACCTAAATCATCAGGACCACCTCTGGAGGCAACTCCTCGA